>KZ651793.1:155007-167118 GCA_001010745.2 Gerris buenoi
GTCCACGTAACGAAAAAATTGATTTTAGCTTTGTTTTCTAGGCTCTAAAGTTACTATTTCACAGCCTACCACGGAAAAAGTATTTTTAATACCTTTAAGAACCTTATTATTCATGCAATAAGTTTTGTATACCCTACGATATTAACTCATATATTAATGAATAAATAACGCTATGGACATGTAACTATATTTTATTTTTGTAATACAATACCAAATCAACATGCTTATAAAACTTACTTCGCTGTTTAAAGTACTATAATAAAATGTACGCGTACACCTAGTGTTTTAAAGTAAACTTCTTAAAAAAATGATAATACAATAGTCACCGCTTAAACTGATCATGGTTAATTTTATCAAACGCTTAGGGCTCATTCACACTGGGATTCCGGAATGCGATTCGTGTATGAGATACAAAAAAGTATCAAGATTCAGTATCTAGGCGGCTTCTTCCCCCTAATTTTCCTAGAATGCTCCCACTTCTTCCGACCTTACCTTTGAAAGACCTCCCTTCATCGACTTATAATATAGTTAGTTCAACTTCTGTTTTATTACAATTTAAAAATCATTTATATTATATTCATAATGAACCTATGTTATTAAAAAAGTAAGTAAATAAAAACATTATTAAATAATATATTATATTTATTTATTAATATATTTATACAGGGTGACTGGCGATAAAGTTTGGAAAAGATTTAGGGCGATAGTGCACATCATACGGAACAAAAATCACTATATATACCATAGGTCAATTATTGACCGTTCTCCCACTAGGTCAATATTACCGAATTTTCGTGGGGTGACGTTCTTGTCTCATAAATCAAATTGTTGCTCCTAAAATATGAATGCTAGAATAATGATATTATTATCGTTGGAAAGCTTAGAAAATTTCCTAAAAGAAAAGTACTCTCCATTCCTTTCATTCAGATTAGCATTTGCTGAGTACTCATTTTTATCGAAATTTTTGAGAATTTTTTATTTTTTTGATTTTTTTGGTGGTAGCAAAACTTACTAACCAGTGTAGGTGCAAAAAGTACACTTTCTGGAAAACTTCCTAATTTACTTACATTTCAAAAAGTATTCATAACTTTACCCATTTATTTGGCCATATTTTGAGTAATAACCGATGGAAGTTAGAAAAATGATTGCAAATTCCAGAAAAATACATACCATACAGCAATCTAGGGGATCTTAGTCCGTATTTCGTTTTTTGTGATCAAGTCGAAATCGTCAGTATTTCGTTTTTTGTGATCAAGTCGAAATCGTTGAATTTTTTTATATAATTTTCGGGGAAAAATGACTACAGCTGCGGAAACCGAGAAGCGTTTCGTTTAAACACCCAGGATTCTCAGAAAGAATACCTCTCGCCACCTTTTCCTTTCTCTATACTACTACATAGACATAAAAAAAACCATTTAAACATCCATTTCTCCGCCTATTTCTACGACATTTTACTCATACAGAGGTCAGTTGTTTTTGTCATTCAATTGTTTCTGAGAACTCTTTAGTCAATTACATTTATACAAGCTCGAAGTCGATTAGTTTTGTTATAAAAAGTGTTAAACAAAGAATGAGTGCTTCAAAACGTCGTGATCTCAGCTCGTAGGAGAAGTCATCTTAAGATCGTACTATCGTCTTTCGACCGAGATGAGCCAGCGGAAAGCCACAATTAAATTGGAAACTTTCTCACCCATTTCTGAATAAACTTCTAAAACAACGGAAGGATATCGGGATTGTCTCTTTAAAGAATAAGAAACAAATTCGCAAAAGAAACCGGATAGGACAAGAAGATGTTGAGCGTTGCACTAAAATAATAGTTTCTGAGAAAAGTATGTAAGGAGAATGAAAGGAAAGAAATGTAAAATATGTTTAGTGTCATTTCAATTATTTGTTTATTTTCTAATGTTTAAACCGCATGTATTTTTATGTGTACGTAATAAACAGTTTTTTTGCTTATATATTATTATTATTTTTATTATTATTCCCCCCCCCCCCCNGCTTCAGCAGCTATGGCTAGTAGCGGGAATATCGGAATTTTTCAGCGTTGTCTATTTATATTATTATATTTTGATCTAATAAAACCATAATGAAAGATTAACCAATGAGATTTTGCTTATTATTATCAGTTGGTTAATTTGATCACTAGGCCTTGTGTCCCAAAGTGATCACATTAAGTGGCGACTACTGTATATAAAATGTCAATATTATTTTAGAACAACTTAAATACAACTATTATAATACTAGTAATACAAGAAATAATATTTTAAGGTAAGTAAAACTCGAACTTGTGATTAACAATTATCCTTTTTTTATAAAAAATGGACAATTAAACTAATAAATTTCAGGTAAAACCTGAGTTTACTTCATTTCAAATAAGTAATGATAGCTTGAAGTATACAATTTTATACACAATTCAAACTTATTAAAAGTTGCATGAAAGGCACTTCGACATATTTGGGTGTGCATAACTTATAATTTCGAATATATTATAAGAGGATAACTGATTTAAGCAGTCACGAAACGCTTAAGTAAATATTTTTTTAAAATGAATTCAGAGCGGTACAGTTATTATTGATAAGATTTAACCATTATTATTTCCCGAATGCACATTTAAACGTTACCTGTTTTTCCAACATTAAGTAGATCGGTCAGAATTGTTTAACTATTCATTAAATATTTGTTGAAAGTCAGGAAAAATCCGTCAGATATATTTAGAAATAAAAATAAAGAATCTGATATACATTTTAATGATTTTGTTTTGCTACATTTTGAAAACAAAAACACGCGATATAGTAAATTATATATTTATACTTTCTCATATTCGTATATAAATAGAGGAAGTATAATGATTGAAAAAATGTATGATACATTTTATTAATATGTAATTTGTAAACAATATAAGTTTATTTTATTATATGGTTTACTTATATACATAAACAATTAATTATCTTTGGTACTGGGTTTGCTCCAAAAATGTATTAAAATGTAAATCTGTATACTTCTACATAAATAAATAAATTGCAATTTTTAATTTAAACAATTATTATTTACATAGTTTAGGAATCGATTCAATTTTAGTTAATCTATACATAATGGATAAAATTAAGATAAGATTTTTTCCTAATTAAAAAAGTTAAACCTATATTTTACATGTATTTAGAATAAATCTATCTATATTATTAAAAAAAGTTTTGTAAACATACAAGTTCAGTGAGAGTGACATACTTAACTGAGTGGGGGAGCTTGAGAGTGACATAGTACTAACTGTGTAGACAGAGTAAGGGAGATATTATATATTCGTCCGAGAAGAGGAAAGCCTGTAAGGCAGAACTTGAGAGTAGGTGTATTAGATTGTCAGTGAGAAAATGAAAGTAGATAGTAGTTGCGCCTATCCCCACTGCCTCAGCCTCTATACTACTTTCCTTCTCATATTCCATAACTATAGTACTTCCCTTATCACAACACGTCGGCCGCGCAGCGGCCGCTACCACTTCTTTTCGGGGGTTGATGAGCGAAGCGAGTAGGGGGCAGAGCCCCCTAGTAATTACAAAAATAAGTTATATCTTTGTACATATTTGTTATAGTTATATTTATATAACTTATATTTGTTATAGTTATATTTTACAAAATTCCTATGCTTATCATTATAAATTCTTAAACTCGTACAACTACCAAATGATTGGAATATTTACTTAAAGAAATAAAGATANCAGAAAGGAGTCACTCCTGTTCACAAGCTCTGCTTATTGGGAGTGCACCTTTTCTTTTCTTATATTTACTTATTATTTTAACAAATGCTTATGTTATGAATCATGTTTAAAAAAAAATTAAATTATGCTGAAATACATACAAATTTATTATTATTATGAAATATATGATTATGCCTTAATATTCAGATATCTTACTGATTTTATAATTTTTAAATCCAGTTGAGTCTCATTAATAATTATTACTGACTTAAATTATTATTTTTAGTTTTTATAATGTATTTTGAGCTGTGATTTAAATTTTTTGTATTGTGTTAGTTTTATGTGTTTATATTTATATAGTAGTGTTGTTATTATAATGTATTTCGAGCTGTGATTTAAATTTTTTGTATTGTGTTAGTTTTATGTGTTTTATATGTATTGTGGTAACCTGAATTATACCACATATATTTGTATAGTTATATATATAATAATAATATAGATTCACAGAATCTTAGAAAATGTAAATGAACCCCTAGATTTATTTCGTTGGAGAATATTAAATCTTAATTTAGCGGTAAATATTAATTTAGTGATTTTAATGTTTATTGTTCTGGATTTAATATTTATTTTGTTTTATTTAAATTAGTTATATTTGTTTTTGTTTTTATTAGACTTGTCAATAATGTCAAAATAGAAAAGAGACGAGTTTTGTTTGTGAGAGTAAAAAATATATTTAAGTGAACGAAAAGGGTATTTAATCATATATTATATTTCTTATACATTATTTCAATTATTATAAGATAGTGTACGGAAACAAGTGGTCCTTTGGGTTATTACGAGTACCAGTGGAAAAAGTCAAGATGTCATCAAAAAGGTATGACTTAAGATTAAATGTTGAATCTAGGGTAAACCGTTTGGAGGAGAGAGAGAAAATTTAACAGACCCGACGGTCGTTAATATAGGAAAAAAAATCTACTAAGGCTTGTTCTGATGTTAGGAGCCTCGGTTCGACTTCTTCAAGACTACGGAGACTTCAAATAGAAATGGAAACCGCCCAAAAGCTCGCTGACATTGAAAAAAAAAAAGAATTAATCGAGATCGAGCAAAAAGAATTAAATAGACAAAAATCTTTAGTTAAACTCCAAGCCTAAGTGGAGTCTGAAGCTGCAAGATCTCAGAAAGGTTCTCAAGAATGTTCTGAAAATAGTTACGCGGGCAGTCTTAGACAAGACAGGGTTCACCACTGGATAAATGAACAATCTAAATTCAATGAAACAAAACTTGACAAAATTAAGACTGAACGACTTCAGACCGAGGAGAGATCCAAGAACATGACAAAATTTATAACAAAACTGAAATACCTAATTTTTTTGGAAATCCGATTGAGTACCCAAATTTTGTGAGCCAATTTAGACGGACAACTGATGTTTGCGGAATTAGTGATGAGGAGAGCCTGGCAAGACTACAGACAGCCTTACAGGGAAAGGCCAGGGAGGTCGTGCAATCTCTTCTTGCTGTACCGGGAAGCGTAAGAGAAATTTTAAATTTACTAGAAATGCGTTTTGGAAGACCAGACATTATAATGAAAACCCTATTAGATAAAATTAAAGATTCCTCTTGACCAAAACATGAAAAATTTGGATTCCCTTCTCGACTATTTCACACAAGTGATACATTTTGCCGTGACTGCTGAAAATTTAGACTACCCTGAATATGTACCGAACACTATTGTCATCGAAGAAATTATACAGAAATTACCACCCTCATTTAGACTACAATGGGCTGAATATTTACAAGACAGACAAATTACAAGACCAACACTGATAATGCTTAAAGAGTGGATGAAGAAGAAGGCCCATGCAACAAGCTATGTCACCAACCCACCTAGTGATTACGTGAACAAAGAGGACACAGAAAAGTACTCTACAGGAAAGGGGAACGTGACTGTCTGCGCAATGAGCAAGGTAGAAAAAGAAACTATATGTTTGATGTGCAAAACACAAACTGGACATCTATTATCCGACTGTCCGAAATTTAAAGCACTTAAAGTAAACGATCACTGGAGCTGGGTAACAGCAAACCGTGCTTGTTTCAAGTGCCTCAAGAAATTTCACCGAACCTCAGAATGTAAGAAGAAAGGCCACTGTGGAGTGGATGGATGTAAAATGCCTCACCACAGTCTTTTGCATAACGATGTAAAGAAAACATTTGATAAAAAGAGTTCGGAGACAGTTTGTCATACGCTGAATAACCCAGAACTGACACATATCATGCTTAAAGTTATACCGGTGACCATAATGGGCCCAAAAAAAAGAAATTTGAGACTTACGCACTGCTAGATGACGGCTCGACACGATGATAGAAGCGGAAGTCGCGGAGCAGCTAGGATTATTTGGCCCAGAAGAGGAGTTTTGTTTACAGTGGACAAACGACGTGACACGGAAAGAAAAATCGCAAAAGGTATCTTTTAAAATAGCTGGAAAACTAGAGCAAAATTTTTATAAAATTAACAACGTACGGACAATAAAGAATTTAAATTTACCAGTGCAGACAATACACATCAAAAATCTATCTGAAAATTACGGACATTTACTAAAGATTGCAGATAACTTACACGACCTACCAAACGCGATGCCAACAATACTGATCGGACAAGATAATTCCTCACTCCTCCTGACGACACGGTCTGTTTATGGACCTTGGAACGGACTCGTGGCAGCAAAAACAGTTCTAGGTTGGGTAATTCATGGTAAAGCCAGAGAAGTCGAAAAAAAATGAAATTACAACTTTCATGTACGCTGCAACCCTTCAGATATGACTCTAGGATCCCTAGAAGATCTTATAAAACCGACTCATGAAAATAAAATTTTAGGCTCAAAATTTGCAGATATGAGATTTAGTCATGAAGATGAACAAGCTGAAAATATTTTTGAAAAAACGACTAGGAAAGAAAAGGAACGGTGGGAAACAGGTCTATTATGGCGAGATGAAAGTAAATCATTAGCTCTGAGGCAATTAATGTTTGTAAAAAGGAAAATGGATAGGGATGATCCTTGGTTTCAAGGCCCCATTCATTTCTTAAGAACTCCCCGAGAAAACTGGGCAATTGAGAAAGAAAGTATACTTTCCGTTGAAGATGAAGAAATAAAGAAAATATTCGTTGGCGTGTGTTATGACCTAATTGATTTGACACCATCGTTACCAGATGTGACTAGGTTTTCAAAATGGACTCGACTGATAAGAACGACAGCTTGGGTAAGACGATTTGGAAGATTGATTGTTGAATAAATAGGTGAAGCCAAACTAGACTGGTGTAAAAAAGCTCAAATTGATTTATTTAGAGAAGAAACTGAAGACATAATATGTAGAGATAAAAGCATCAAGACATCAATTAGACTCTACCCACTGACACCTCTGTTGGACAAAGACAAGATTTGGAGGGTATGTAGTCGAGTAAATGAAATTACAATAGAAGACCCGGACGCACAAAAGTACTTGTGGAGAGGGCGTAGAAGAACAGGCGACCCTGATGAGTATGTTATGTGCTCTATGATGTTTGGCACTTTTTGTTCACCCTACTGCACTCTAGAGATAAAAAATATAAACGCACTAGAAAATAAGAAAGAATTCCCTGAGGCTGTGGCTGCCTTTACTGAAAACATGTACATGGATGACTACATTGACTCACTTGCGACGGCAGATAAAGCAATTAAACAAGTTCGTGAAATCATAGAAATACATAAGAGAGGCAGTTTCACCATGTCGTGTAACTGGCTATCGAATTCAGATGAAGTAATGACCGCGACCCCAAAAGAATTAAGATCACTTATCAAAGATGTAAGGGACTTTGACAAAGAACTTGAACGTGTATTAGGAATGAAGTGGCACCAGATGTTGGACATTTTTACATTTAGATTCAAACTGGAAAAAATAAAACCTGATATGCTGAATGGGCAAAGGGTCCCTAGATACTTAAGGATAATTCAGACGAAACGGAAGAAACTTGAGGATACTTGAGGACGGGAAAGATACTAACAAAGATACTAAGAGATACTACAAAGATACTAACAAAGATACTTGAGGACGGGAGAATGTTCTGGAGTAAATATTTATTTTATTTTATTTTAAAATAGTAATATTAGTTTTGGTTTTTATTAGACTTGTCAATAATGTCAAAATAGAGAAAAAGACGAGTTTTGTTGTGAGAGTAAAAAATATATATTTAAGTGAACGAAAAGTTCACTTAAATATAGTTTCTTAAATATTAAAATAAATATCAAAATAGTTTCTTAAATATTAAAATAAGTTTCTTAAATATTATTTTCAATTACAATATAGTGTACGGAAACAGTGGTCAAGCGCACTGCGATGAGGAATGTAAGCACTTAGAAGCCATATGAGCGAAAAGGGAGAGCTTAAATTTACACGGAAATGCCTGGGCACTTAAGAAGGAGTAACTTTGAGTTTCTGTTAAAAACCAGACACCAAACTCCATCATAAGCTTGCTTCTCTTCTTAACGCATACACGGTCAAAATGTTTGCGTAAACATCATGTTTGCGCAAACATATTGTTTGACGTGTATGACCTACAAATTTGCCCAACATCAGTTTTGCGCTAAATGTTTGATCGTGTATGGGGCCTTAAGAAGACAGCTGTCCTCGATGAAACTAACTTTATATACATTTTATCTATTTATTCATTATTTTTTTCTCTAAAAATGAAATAAATAAGACCTCTTTCTCGCTTCTTAGTTACACATACTTTCCACCTTTCCACTCTATAAACAAGGAGGAAATATCTATAAACAACTAACCAGCAATATCCCTAGCACCAGAGTTTACCAAAGTCTTCTGAAAGTCTTCTTCAACAGTTTATTATATTTATAAACTATTTTTTATACAATTTTTATATATAGTGTGTCCCCGGATCTGATTGCCAATACATACGAAAAACTATAATTTTCGGAAAAATAAGTCACTCTCAAAGGCTACAGCAGACTAAATGTGCGGTGGATGGTAATTTAAATAGTTTACATAATGTTGTTTTTGACAGACTTTATTTCACGGTTTCTATGCATCCACACCATATTAATATTGGCGAAAGAAAAAGTAAAATGTTTAGTTAAATAAAATGAAGAAGAAAAGTAATTACACAGAACATAGTCTACAAAAGGTAAAAACTGATTTATATAAAAATACGCGGGTAATCTCATATCTAAGTTTATCTGTGTTCCTGAAGGCCGGTGTAAAGAAGTTAATCAACTGAACTTACACGGTATCATTACTCTTCGTCATATTTCTTTGTCTTCTAAAACCCTCGAGTCTTTCATTTACTGGAGAAAAATTGTGACAACTCTACAAGAACATGTGACAGTTTCTCATTTATCATATAAAACTTAGTACTGTCCTTACATATAACTCGATGTATTATTGTGTTTGTAATTCTACTAGTAGCTTACAATTCTACTAGTAGCTTTTATCGTATTGTTTATGCTTTCCCATTTTGATTATTAAAAAAAAAAAAAATTCTGCCAATTCTAGTGGCATATATTTCTTTCATCCAATCATACGAAGAATGGGATAGCTTAAGGAGTTGAAAAACAACTGAAACCCCTCCCCTTTTTTAAAAAAATTACGGTTATTTATATTTTTTATATTGATAAAAGGATAAATAGAAAAAATTTGGGGTGCAAGCGCATGCGCGAGAGGTAGGAACATTTGAAAAAATATTGACTGAATAAGTATTAAGTGGCACTTCATTTCATTGTTACTCCCTTATATATTTTTGGAATATAAATGACTGAGAAATCAAGTATTAAGACAAAGGCATGTTTAGTCCAATATACTTTGGGACAAAGGAATATCACACTTCTGTTTTTATAAGAGGAGTAACAGTCTCATGAAGAATATTCCGTACACCTTCTTTAGATTATTACTCCCCTATGTTTTTAATAAGAGTAGTAACAGTTTAAAGAGGCACATTCCGTACCCCATCTGTAGATCAATACTCCCCTCTGTTTTTTATAAGGGGAGTAACAATCTAAAAAAGTGCCTATTAAGTAATGTGATCACACTGGAAATTTAAAGTTTGCTTGTTTGGAGCTGTTTCGATTACCATTGGAATCAAACTTATTTTATTCAATATTAAAAGAGCGCAGCCGTTTGATAAGGGATGATAAGAAGGAAAATTTTTGACAAAACATCAGAATTTCTTCAAAGTCTTAGTCAAAGACCTTAGACCTTAGTCTGGCAGTTTGTGACTCTCATAGCTTGCACTACATTGATATTTTAATGATGTTCTGCATTTATATATTGTCTAATTTGTTTATTATTTTCGAACTGAAATTTCGTCAAAATCATCAGAGGTATCACTATACTTCCGTTACCTTCAGTAATCTCGGAATAAATAAAGCATTTTATATTGTGTGCAAAACAAACAGCTAATGGTAAATCATTTTGCCATTAAAGAATGATTACCTTAAAGAAAGAGATTTGAAATTTGAGGGAAATTCGTTTTTAAGTGATTTTAGAAAGCTGAGGGCTGTGGAATTTAGATACTTTCCACTCGGGAATAGATTTAAATAAATTTAACTAAATTTGCAAGGAAAGGAAGTAACACCTCAGCCCTGTTTCGTTTTTATCGTGTTTCTATAAAATACTTAATTTAAATATGGAAAACAACGGATACAGAATATTCTCAACAACAACATACATAAAAACATATAAAATGTTTAGTTACTAACTACAAATAATATAGTTAAAGATATCCAACCAATCAAATATACGAATTCTTTCATTGGATTATTAACTGTATTTAATTAAGGATAACCTCTCAGAAATTATTTTTTACTAAGCTAACATTGAAATGATAGATTGATGAATACAGTTAATATTAATAATTATAATTAACTCACCATTCAGTCAAAGACAACTGATCTTGTATTTAGAGTGAAATTCAATTTTATTTAATAAATTCGTTTTTAAAAATTGGTATTTATTTAATTCCTCTATGGAAGTGAAAATATCAGACATAATACTTTTTCTGGCACATCTTCACCCTCGTAACAGACTAAAACAAGCTCCTACCAACGGTATTGATTGAAGTATCAAGCCTGCTTTGTTTCATCGACTTCAAATCCTTCAGAGATTGGCAATATCCCTTGCAAAACTCCAACCTTTTTTCTCTAAACGAACTTAACGTTCTATATGCAAGCCTCTCCTTATCCTGTTACAAGAGGATAGAACAGAGTATGAGCCATAATCTAATTCCCTTAATCCTCTTGAGAAACGAAGTAACTACAAACTCGGTTGTTTTCAACGGAAAATCTATAGAGTAATTTTTTTGACTTTAGAGAAAACAAATACCAAACTAATGGTGCTTCTAGGTAGCAAATAGAATATGCATTGCTTGTGACAATGTAGCCAAACTATACTCAACTCTAGCTGCTTGCGTTTTCTTTAAAGGTGTATGACACCTAAAGAACAGGACTCCGTAACTTTTTTACAGACATCTGCTAGACCGTCATTTAACCCTTATTTCTTAAAGAACTTTATTGAGGTGATATAGGTTTTACATATTTAACGAAGCCTATGACCAGCAATGATGTTATGACCTGGATTTTGCACACGTTATCAACCTCCTGTATTAAAAAAATGACAGGATAGGTAGACATCTTGAATGAGGAAGTAGAAAAACTCGAACTGAAAAGAAATACCTCCAAGATAGATGAATTCTAGAGTCCATAGGAAAAATTGATTAAATCGAGTTTGAGAGCATCCTAGTGTAAATGGTGTTTGAATTTTGCAACCTCAAAAAAAAATGTATTTATAAGTATATATAAAAATATAGTGCTATGTTTAAAGAGACAGCTGAAAATATAAGAAATATCCACACCTACATAAGCAAAAGCCTGAGGACCAAATTAGGTATACGTTAGCCAAAATTAATCTACAGCCATAGGTTATGGGAGCAAACCCACGAGAAAAAAGTGGCAGAAGTAAAGTAAAGGAAATGAATTTGGATCGGACAATGAGGCGCAGCGTGGAAGATATCCTACGAAAAGCTGTAGATTAAAATCCTCAAGAAGCCAGAAGAATAGGACATTAAAAATATGACATAGTGACGAATCATAGGAAAATCCTGGGTAGAAGTGAAATACCACAAAGAACAGGGACAAATAAAGGTTTATTGTGGATGCCCTATGCCTCCACCTTGGACTAAATTAATACAGATGGTATATGGAATAGTCAAAATGGCTAGGCATTGAAATGAAAACATTTTGCAAATGTTGGCAAATGTCGTATTAATATCGGTTTTTCTTTTTCGTATGAGTAGTTTTCGGGGACGTAGCAGTAGCAGTAGCAGTAATGAAAATTAGTTTTTAAAAAGTTTTTTTTTTTTTTTTTTTTTTTTTTTTTTTTT
>KZ651793.1:231884-247685 GCA_001010745.2 Gerris buenoi
ACCGGGACAAAAGTGACGACTATGGACTATGACAGAGCATAAACAGAAACAGAATTCTTGGTGTGACGAGTCTTACATCAAGCGCTACAAATGTGATGTGCTTTTGAACACTCACTATAATATCGATATATATCGATAGTCACTGTTATCTTCTAATAACAATAACAATGTATATAATGGCCTACGAAGATTTTTCGACCGTGTTTTAGCGATGTTTTTTTTTCATTTTAATACATTTATTTACAAAGATTTTTGCCTGTTTTTATATATCCAATTCCAGTGTTTTTAGCTATCCTGGGTGATTGCCCCACCCTTAGAAACCCCCCATTCCCAACATATCCTGAGTGATTCCCCCACCCTTAGAAACCCCCCATTCCCAACATTTCCCGTATGTACGTGAGTGGATATTTTATATATTTAAAAAAAACAAAACTATTGACTTTATCGACACGGTACAAGGTAAATAGTTGTTAATTTGTAAAAAGGAACAGTTTAAAAAAAACCCGAAGTCAAATGGAGTTATTTTTTTCCACAACGCTCCATCCCCTTTATTTAACATCCTTGACTACTATGTAGAGGTATCATCTAGGTTCTAAGTAACTTGTTACTATTGTGAAAAGATACCTTCCAGGTTCGATACAACTTCGTACTATTATGTAGAGGTAACTTCTAGATCATTTTATACTATTGTAACTTCTTAAGACTATGTAAAGATAACTTCTAGGTCCTATTAAACATCGCTAGGTAATTTCGTACAACTATATAAAGTACACAGTGCTTTCCGGTCATTAATTCGTCTTGTTACTTCGATTTTACTTTAAGAGGCTCCAAACTCCAAAATATGGTTCCAATATTGGACTTCGTAACACGAGTTTAAGCGAAAACCGAGAATGTTATGACTTTATGACAAATTAAACCACGGAATTCTACGCACTTCGTTAAGATATTAACGACGTTACTATCTTAAAATCACCATAGTTTTGATCAAATTATTATTTTTAAACAGAAAATAAAGTTGAAAGTGTTATGTCACCATATTCTTCTCGAATAATTCAAATCCTTGAATGAGTTTTTGTTACACAAATTCATACAAAAGGGGCTCTATACTCATGAATATTTATATTTTTGCTTCCGAGCTTACCGTAACGGAAGCTGTGTGATTGTTCTGAATAATTTTATTTTATCTTCTGTCAAATGCTAACTTTTCCACAGTAACAATGTGACGTTATTATTGTTATTATTTGTGATGTTATTATTTTTTTATACTGAACCATTCAAACATTTAAAGCAATAATTAGAAATTGGTATGAACTCATTGGGCTTAAAGCTGAATAAAGAACCAATGGTCGGGTCTATTGAAGATGCCTATAAATTGAGAAAACAAAATTACCACCAATAAGATTATAAAGGGAAAGATAGAAGCCGCAACAATTTCAAGAAAGAAAAAACACAACCTAGGAATGCTCTTATTTTCAATTTCCTAATTCCAAAGGTTAAAACTAGAAACGAGGACATTATCCTAAATTTAAGATATTCTGTTGACCCCAATCTTACAGAAAGCGCAAGGCTTTTTATTGGAAGCAGTGAAAAAAAAAAAAAAAAAAAACCTATTGACCTATAAAAGCTGATGAAAAGAAACCCGCAAAGTAACAAACAAATTATCCAGTACTTCAATCTATTTTTGATAAACAATTTTATATCGGTTAAAAACTCATTTTTTAGTTGACTATGCTGATATTAATTTAATTTAATATTAATTTGTTTTGAAAATTTAATTTTTAATGATAAAACTTCAAGGACTTTTCAATAATTACTTCATCTTTGAGTTGATAGAATCTTTATAATTTTTTTTATTTTTTTTTTTATAATCTTTATTGAATAACACAGCTACAATTCACATAATATAAGTGATAGTGTTAATATTGTTTATTTGGCATGAGTGGTATGAAAAGGTGATAATCCTTCTTATGTACGGAGAGGATTGCCGTATCATCCACAAAGATGGTAATAAAAGAGAAAGGATGTTGTGGGATATCGTGTGTATAGAAGAGATAGAGGAGGGGTCGTACGATTCTGCCCTGAGGTACGCCAGCACTAACAGGGCAGATAGATGGATAGAATCGATGGGTTACATTAAAAGTCCTATTTTCATAAGCATATAATATTGCTTAATATAGAACATAATGAGATATGAAGAGAAACGTTAATAATTGAATAAATCAGAAGTCAGTGAATCCGAATAGGTGACTTCTCCTGATACTAAAGATCAAGCCCAATCATTAGGGATACAATTCCTAAGGTTAGATATATTAAAACTTGAAAAGATACAATAAAAGAGGGTTCAAGTAAACAACTCTAAATATATTTTTTCGTATAGAGTTAAAGCAAAGAGCGTTTTAAGAACTTTTATAGAACCCTAGGTAAGCTTAAGCCCTCCACGCGTTGTGGCCCCATGGATGATGATAATGGTGATTCTGATTATCCAGATAATGGAAGTATTGAGATAATTATAATTTCATTACTATTGTTGAAATGACATGACAGATAATTCGACAGACAAGTTATTTTGTTTTGCAGTATCACTTGAATTTATAAATTGAATCAGTTGCATTCTAAACTTAATGTGTGAACGTTATAATCTTTATAATAAAATATTAAACTATAGGCCAATCAAGTTATTTAATCTTATTATGAATTAGGGTATCTTTATATGAAATAAATAACTACAATAAATTGGTTAGTATTTTTGGAAAAAGTTCATACATGAATGATGTTTATTTTTTCAATTTACTTAGAAATTTAATTATAAACATATTTTAAAAATGACAACGGCAGAAAATTAACTCTTTTTTTATGTTTGAACTTTGCAAAATGATTTTCGGACTATATTTTAGATTTTTTTTTTTTTTTTTTAATATGTTATAAAAAGTTAGCAGGAATGTTATAAAAAGTTAGCAGGAAAAATTCATCGAATTATTTCCTTTGGCAGAAATGTCAACGCTACTTACAGCCACTGTCATAAATATATATGAAGTAGGGTTTTTCCTATTTTTCAAAACAGGGAATTTAGCTGTCAGGCTGTCTCTAAAGAGAAAAAAATATTTTTAGTAAACGGGTGTAAGAGCATTTGAAAAATAAAAATTAAAGATGAAGTAAAAAGTAGATTATTTAAAAAAAAAAAAAAGTTTTCATCGGAAGAGGTAAAAAATTGCTATTATCTACCTTCCACTTTTATAGCTTATTTACGCTCAAATGAACCTGTCCAATCAGTAAATTATCAGTCTTTTCATTCTTTATTTGATCCATTTACTATGGTTTAGTAAAAATTGAATAGAAAAATCTGAAGATGAATAGAATAAGATACTTGACTTGTGAAATGTTTATCTCAGTGTTCTGTCACGATTAATTTATTTTCTATTCCGAATAAGACAGGGATTATTCCGATAGCAAAAAAAAAAATCAATCAAGAAATTGAATTATGATAAATAAGTCTTGCAAATTTTAAAAGCTAGACAGCCAGAGCGACTGAAGGTTGCATTAAGCGGTCTAACTTATTTAAACGTCTTTTCAGGTTTAGAGAAAATATATTTATCGTACTTCTACCATGATCTTTTGAAGGGTTTGCAAAATCAATTTCATCGAAGGACAACCAACCGCCAACTCTAACCTGTTATATTATTTGTAAGGGTGGCCTACTGGGAAATGTACCTTTTACCGGATAAGATGAAAAAATGGAATGTTTCAAAACTTCCCCCACTTTTAAGATTTTCAAATCAAAAGTATTAGTTTCCAATTTCAGATATCGGAGGTAGAGGACCAAGAGTTATAACACCACTCCCTATGGTCGCTAGAACAATTATGTATTATGAAATTCAAATACACCAATCTGATTAATAATAATTAATTTTATATAGTATATAAAATTAACTAAATAAATACAAAAAATACCTCAAAACTCACCTAACCAATTATATTATAGATTGTATTGGTATTTATTANGTCAAAATGAAGATTGTAAATATGGGACATGGCAAAACAAATAAAATACTTTTACAACTTGCGGATTATTTCCGAACTAACTTTCCATACAGCAAAATTAGCTGAAAACCAATTAAATTCTGCTGAATTATGGCTAAATGTAATAAATAATGCATTGTCATCGTGTTCTGAGCTATGCTAAAAGTTTTAACTGTGTAGTCTAGCTATTCGGGAAGTTAGTTAGAAATCGATTGCTAGATTTGTACCGGACAAACAAACAAACAAGAAAGCAAGCTAATAAAAACGTTGTAAAAATATATGTGTCTCTCTGATAATTCAAATAATTATAATTTACTATTAGGCCTACCACTTGAAACCCTTCTGTGTTTATTAACTTATACACTGCACCTAAGGACTCTTTAGGCAATTATAATCACCGTGAAAAGTAAGATTAAAATGACTCACCAAAGAAATAAAAATGAAGTATGGAATTAAGAGATACATATATGTATATGTGTATATGTGTGTTATACATATATATATGCAAAAAATTGTGAGAAATTGTGAGGAATAAAAATTATTTATTTATTATTATTTATTATATTACCTGAAACAAAAAATCAAATAAGTAGTAATTAAAAAATATTATAATAATTATGATCATTATTATTAGTATTATTCTTGTATTTTCAAGGTATGAGACAGCGCGAGAAAGATATATGACAGCGCCAGAAGAAATGTTGTCAAAAGAAATGTTTTAAGCGGCCCACACACTAACAGTTTAACTGAAGATAATGATCTGACAGTCCACGGAGCTTGGCCACACACTCGTCAGTTTTCTTTAAGATGACGGACTACAGTCGGAGGTGAACTGTAGGTGTGTGGAGGGTAGAGGCGAGGATCGGATGGAAGGAGAAACAACAGTCCATGGACTGTCAGGCCTGTGCCTCAATGACAAAGTCGCCCTACACTATCAGTCGGCATACAGTCGTGTAGAGTGACTCGTCTTTATATTATTTATTTCCCTCCGTCGGACTGCAGGCCAGAATCTTATCGCATTGTTAGAAGATTTTGAACTGACGACATCATAGTTGACCATAAACCAAATTATACTTCAGCTTTCATATTATGCATGTATCGTATATATCCAATATCCACGTCTATGGAAAATAAAAGAGCTGAAGTGTACACTTATTACTTTTTAAATATGGTAATTTAATAATAATTCTTTGGTTAAATAATTTGTAATGGTTTAATTAATTTATTAATAATTTCTGATAAATTATACATTTTTCATTTATAATTACATTTTTTAGATACTGTTATAACAGAAAATATAAAATTATCTGCACTTATTTACTGGCGCATTTTGGTGTTTGTTTTAATAATGAAAGGTAAAACCGCAATNAATTAACTAAATAAATACAAAAAATACCTCAAAACTCACCTAACCAATTATATTATAGATTGTATTGGTATTTATTATTTCTTTCAGTCTATTGTTTTTAATAAATTATGTCATAATTCACATTTTTAGTATTGGTTATTGAAGGGTTGTAATAAGAACAGGTTTAAAGTTTCATCTATGTTTAATATTGGCTATATTTCGCCTCTCTCCGAGGCATAGACGAGACGTGCCTGAATACATCATTGAACTTTAAATAAGTTTGAAGTTCTGTTAGGTAGCATATTCTTACTATAATAACTAAGAAAAGATTGAATATACAGGCAAAAAGTAATTTATTATGAAAAATGGGCATACTGGGATTGAGACATTTATTACACTTTTATTATAAAACTAGCCTTCACCCCGCGCTTCGCGTGGGGCTCATGCTATGTATAAGTGGGTATGTTTCCTTTTGTCATGTAATTAAAAAATAGCCAATAGAAACTAATTAATATGGATAGTAGTAATTGATACAAATACTAAAAAAGGTATAATAAATAAGAAAATAAAGTCATAAAAACCAATTAGACTGTGAAATCATAGAACAATCATCAAACATGATGGTGCATAAATTGAATTACCAGCCTCTTCTCTCAATACGGCAGTTGAACCAGTAAATATTTAATAACTTTAGTTCTATTACAAATAAATAAAATAATAAATAACCAATTTAAAGAGCGTTAGTGTGAGGTTTAAGGACCCCAATCAGAAATTAAATCGGCCAACAATTGCGGACGCCATAAGACCTCAAAGTCAATTTTTTCTTACAAAAAATGAAATTTAGCTCTATTTAAGGTAGAACCGATAACGGTACGACAAAAAGTCATAGGACCAAAGTTTTAGATCTTTTAAAATCAGTTACCGTAGGCGCAGTCAGTTTGTCGATACGACTTACCGTTTGGTCACAATAAGCCTCCAATAAAACTTTAAAGTACGTCCGCCATCTTTAATTTTTAAGGGGGGTAAAAATGTATTTTGTTAACTTTTCGAATCTTTTCAGTAGGTTTGGGCCAGTTTCCGTCAAACGCAAAAAACCGCGAGTNAAAAAACTTTTCATAAAGTTATATATAACTTATTTTATATAAACTTCCACCAGTGTGATTTTATTGTGTGTACTAATTGCCATTGATTGCGTTAGTAGTTGAATTAATAGAGAGTTCCGGCGAAGCACGAGGCGAGTCGCGAGCGCGAATGTGTAAATGGCCATTCGCGTTGTGGGGACGAGTGAAAAAATTAGACTACGACTTCCGGCAAACCGCGAGGCGAGTCACGAGCGCGAATGTGTAAATGGGGTAATAGAATGCAAGGAAGCTATGTGCCAAACTAATTGGCAGACTATTTTTGATTTGGTCTAGGACTAACAAAAGTTTGAGTAATATTTTTGTCTAGCTCACTAAATTCTTAGTTGGTTATAGATGGGATTAA
Source organism: Gerris buenoi (assembly GCA_001010745.2). Classification (NCBI taxonomy): domain Eukaryota; kingdom Metazoa; phylum Arthropoda; class Insecta; order Hemiptera; family Gerridae; genus Gerris; species Gerris buenoi. The sequence goes on from KZ651793.1 coordinate 238,735, forward strand.
TTTTTAATGTTTATCTACTAAGTTTTTGACGAATAAAAATCTATATTATGACCTTAGTGCATATTGCCGACGAATTTTTACTATAATCGCCAACTAAAAATAAGCTGAAAATACTTTTTAATAACTTGAAATTTAGTAGGGAATATTTTTTATCCAGAAGAAAGATATAATTAATAATACAAGAGACAAAACTTGACAGTAGAAGTTGTCCCTTAAATATTTTTATTTTAAAAACTTGTAATTTTTAAAATTAAATATTAAAACAAATTTTTTAACTTTGTCACGAGTTAATCTCTCAAAAGACAATGTGATAAGAAAACTTCTTTTTTGTTGACAAGCTAAACACTGACAGCAGTGACAGATTTATCTCTATGATAAACAACAACTCTTATATCTATTTCATTCATTTTTTAATAACTTTACTAGTTTTTTTTTCACGTTTAAAATTATATTATTTGTTATGAATTTTATAACAGAGTTATATTATTACTTAAAAGATTTAGTATTTTTACTCTGACAAAATATGCAAATAGAAAAATTAAAGGTGTAGTTTAAGAGACTAAAGGTATTGGAAAAATCAAATTATCCTTAAAATAAAAGTGAATAATTTCAAGAAAATATATATATTTTTTTATAATCTTAGGTTATTATTTTTTATTATTTGATTAACAACAAATCTTGGAATTTTAATCAGATTAGTTGTAATTTTCTTACTTAATCTATTATAATTAGATTTAATTTAAAATTATTTCGTTTGAATAAATATAGAATTGATCCAAAAATAAAATTATATTTACCTTTCCCTGAGTAAAATTAATACTTTTTGTTGCAGAAAGATTGAATAAAAGGTGAAAGGTGTAAGACTTCCTCGTTTCCAAATTAAAAGGAATCTAATTAAGTTGCTTCATTTTTATTCTTAAGAATTGAAAAGAGATTTTCTTAAAACGGGAAAACAAACGAAAAGGATTCAAAAAAAGAATAAAATAAATCGTCTCTCCACGTAACTCTAAACTGGTTTATTTAACAAAGTAGCTTTCAGCTTTCATATATAAAAAAAAGAAAAAAAAATCCATAAAGTTATATATAACTTATTTTATATAAACTTCCACCAGTGTGGACCAGTTCCATTTTATTGTGTGTACAAATTGCCATTGCGTTAGTAGTTGAATTAATAGAGAGTTCCGGCGAAGCATGAGGCGAGTCGCGAGTCGCGAGCGTGAATGTGTAAATGGCCATTCGCGTTGTGGGGACGAGTGAAAAAATTAGACTACGACTTCCGGCAAACCGCGAGGCGAGTCACGAGCGCGAATGTGTAAATGCGGTAATAGAATGCAAGGAAGCTATGTGCCAAACTAATTGGCAGACTATTTTTGATTTGGTCTAGGACTAACAAAAGTTTGAGTAATATTTTTGTCTAGCTCACTAAATTCTTAGTTGGTTATAGATGGGATTAATTTTTAATGTTTATCTACTAAGTTTTTGACGAATAAAAATCTATATTATGACCTTAGTGCATATTGCCGACGAATTTTTACTATAATCGCCAACTAAAAATAAGCTGAAAATACTTTTTAATAACTTGAAATTTAGTAGGGAATATTTTTTATCCAGAAGAAAGATATAATTAATAATACAAGAGACAAAACTTGACAGTAGAAGTTGTCCCTTAAATATTTTTATTTTAAAAACTTGTAATTTTTAAAATTAAATATTAAAACAAATTTTTTAACTTTGTCACGAGTTAATCTCTCAAAAGACAATGTGATAAGAAAACTTCTTTTTTGTTGACAAGCTAAACACTGACAGCAGTGACAGATTTATCTCTATGATAAACAACAACTCTTATATCTATTTCATTCATTTTTTAATAACTTTACTAGTTTTTTTTTCACGTTTAAAATTATATTATTTGTTATGAATTTTATAACAGAGTTATATTATTACTTAAAAGATTTAGTATTTTTACTCTGACAAAATATGCAAATAGAAAAATTAAAGGTGTAGTTTAAGAGACTAAAGGTATTGGAAAAATCAAATTATCCTTAAAATAAAAGTGAATAATTTCAAGAAAATATATATATTTTTTTATAATCTTAGGTTATTATTTTTTATTATTTGATTAACAACAAATCTTGGAATTTTAATCAGATTAGTTGTAATTTTCTTACTTAATCTATTATAATTAGATTTAATTTAAAATTATTTCGTTTGAATAAATATAGAATTGATCCAAAAATAAAATTATATTTACCTTTCCCTGAGTAAAATTAATACTTTTTGTTACAGAAAGATTGAATAAAAGGTGAAAGGTGTAAGACTTCCTCGTTTCCAAATTAAAAGGAATCTAATTAAGTTGCTTCATTTTTATTCTTAAGAATTGAAAAGAGATTTTCTTAAAACGGGAAAACAAACGAAAAGGATTCAAAAAAAGAATAAAATAAATCGTCTCTCCACGTAACTCTAAACTGGTTTATTTAACAAAGTAGCTTTCAGCTTTCATAAGGTCATCATTAGTGCCGATTGAGGAAGAAAAGTTACATGAAAAAATAAGAAATTGATTATGAGGGGGGAGCCTATAATATCATGTCAGAGATCGATAATATAAGACTCCATCTCAGTCAGATGGAGACTTATGTCGATCTCTGTCATGATATTATAGGCTTACCTTTCATACACAAGTGCTTACTTTTTCATGTAACTCTTTTCTTCCTCAATAGGCACTGATGATGTCCTTATGAAGGCTGAAAGCTGCTTTATTAAAAAAACCAGTTTGGTTTTCGTAGAAACACGATTTCTGTTATTTCTTTAAGATGAGTGCGTTTAAGATGTGTAATGTAATCATATACTCCATAGCCGCTCCTATATCCAACAAAAATGAGTCAAGTTCATTTCACTAATTCAGTTTTTGTGTTTATGATATAATATTCGGCTTACTAACAAATAATGTTTTGCTTTTTCACTCTTTAATAGTAAACACACATCACTAGAACGTATAACATCTAAACCAGTGGTAATGAAATGATATACATTGTATTCTCTAATACGGGACTAGTAAAATGGGCCTAAAATATAAACTAATTACTAAGTTCGAACAAGTGGTTCGTTCTACTCATCTAGTACTAATACTATGACCTACTACTATACTATATGAAAAATTTGATAAGATCATAACTCAGGAAGCAATTGCGGAGAACTTTGAATTTAGTATTTAGATCCTTCAAGATGTCACATTATCTCTTTACTAACATAATTTTAAAACACACAAATAAAATCACTATAATTTAGTAGTATTATTTCTTTAGCTTAATGTCTGTCAAGATGAAATTTCTAAAATTCTATTCCTAATGCAAAAAAATGGTGATAATAATATATCCCGAAGACGCAAATATACCTTCATTATCAATTCTTTGAAAAGAGCAGATTAATACCTAAATTCCTATTAATGAAATACGTTTATTTCCAATTTCAATTCAGATGTGCGACGGGACTCTGCCAAAGGGGAGGACAGTACCTTTTGACATGGAAAGTTAAGAAATAAGAACGTTGATGGAAGTCATCTTAATAAATTGGATGAAACAGTCTCTCCACGGAAGATAATACTTGTTTATTTATTAAATTTGCTTTCGGCTTTTATGAAGCCATCATAAGAGATGATTTTGGAAGAACTAGAGTTGCATTATAAAAAAAAAAAAAAAATAGGTGAGTCTTATGATGTCAGAGATTAACGTAAAACACAAGTGTCTTACGTTAGGAGAGACGGTTTCTTTGTATTTATCGAAAGATAACATTTAACACTCCTTTTGCATCGATTGGTGTGACCAGAGATGAATAGAGTGTGTTAAAAATGCTATTTGATTTATAGGGGGCATAGATATTCTCGTTTTACAAAAGAATTTGATTTTATAAATTTATCAAATTTAATATTACATTATAATTTAATTTAATATTCCTATGCTTCTGTAGCGAAGCATAGGAATCTAGCTAATAGCGAATGTAGAATCAACGAAGGTAGTATCAATTAGATTAGGAATTTTTAGGGTCCATAGTCCCTGAAGACGGTAGAATACGGAATAAAGTGTTATGGTTACGTGCAAAGAAAGGATAACTAAAACCAATAAAAATTCTCGAAGAGCTGAGAAATGAAGAACATAACATCTTATACTACTTGGACGAGAAAAGCAAACACCTAATACCAATAATTTCAAGAAGTAGAGAAGTTGTCTTTAGACGTGAAGACAATTAGCTCAATTAGAGATATTTTATCAATGAATTTCTGATATCTTTGTAATGAAAGTTTGTTTTTTTAAACAATATTTGGGCACGTCTAATTTTATTTTATTTTATGTACTGCTGTAAACTTTTTAATAAAGAAACAAAGTATCAAAATATATACTCTAACAGCTTGCTTCCGGCATTTTTGACATCAAAGAGTTAATGTCATTAAGGATTTTGAGCATTTTTCAGTCTGAAGTTGTTAATCTTGTTACTGTTGTTAAATTTCTCATCCTTTGTTCTTTTATGGTATTTTGATTCTATGCCTTTGCTAGAAAGGTTTAAAAGCGTCGTAAAATTGTTTTAATTAATCTACCGAGCCTATGCGGAGATTAAAATCGCGGTTAGTTAACTCAAGTACTTACGATCGATCGATATTTATAACATAGCTTAATTATTTTTCACACAATCATAAAACGAATTTACGACTAGCGTACTCATAAGGTTTAAGGAACTAAAGTAAGGTTGTTCCTTAGCTAGATTTAATATAAGGGTTCCTCGGGATTGGAGATTAAAGCCCAAATACTACTATTTTGTGGATGTAACTTGTAGCTAATTAAATTCAAAGTGTAAATTGGGAATTTCAGAAAAAAACACCACAAAGTGACACCTACTCACTACACCAACTCATAAATCAACACCACATCAACAACAAACATTAACAATACCATTAATAATATGGCAAAAACATTAAAAATATAGGGAAGCACCAAAACATCGCCTCACTAACAAGGGGTTAATCACTTTTTTAATGGAAATGCTTCATTTAGAGTGTTAATTGAAAGAGAAGAACGCCCTGTATTTAGTTTTGTTTTTGTACCAATCGCGTTTGAGGCTATTTTCTTAGGAACTAGATTATTTTTTCAGGAAAAATACTTATATGGTTAGATTCGAACTGAAATGGATCATATTTGAGAATTTCTTAAATTAAAATCGTCGGAACCATATTTAAGAAAAAAAAAATCACTTTTTTTTGTTTTTGGAATGTAGGATCTCCAAATTTGAAGTTAAAATTAATTTATTGATTGCGCCTTTGGTATAATACTTTCCTGAACATGTGGGCCAAATTTCATCCTTCACGCTTTTGCAAATACCTGCTACAAAAGGACCAACATTATAAAAAAAAAAAAACACTTTTTTGGGAACCTCAAAACGTGTACCTTCATCAAAACTGAATTTATAATTTCTACTTATACAGGGTGTCCCAAAACAGCGTAGGGCGCTATTCAGAACATGATTCTCCATGGGAAATTAAGTCGAAAATGATTAGTAATTTTTTTTTAATTCGGCTTAGTTTAGCCGTAATCCGCCATATTGTTTTTCTTTTGAAAAAAATTATATTTCAAGAACCCTTCAAGATTTGTTTATGAAACTTGACAGATGTCTTACTGACCCCGTTATCTAACACTTCCAAAAATATTAGTTTTCAAATTTATCAAATTTCGAAATTGCGGCCATTTAAAATTTTAAAAGTTGAATTCCATGGAAACCAGTAGGTATGAAAAAATTTTACAAGAGACAAAAGTTGTAGACCTTTTTAATGCCAATCTAACGATACCTTAATTTTTGAAATCAGTTCATAAATAAAGAAATTACGACTATTCTATTTTTTGTGGCTTACAAATTATTAGTACAATTCTTATAATTTGTTTTTAAAAAAATCATCATAACTATTTACATTCCATTTTAAGTTGTATTTATTACCATCTTTAAATTTTTGGGAGGGATGTTTCTTTATTAGCACATTTAAAAGTGATGTTGAGTTACATTTTGAACATTTAAGTAATCGTAATTTCTTTATTTATGAACCGATTTCAACAATTAAGGTATCGTTAGATTTGCATTAAAAAGTTCTACAACTTTTGTCTCATGCAACATTTCTTCATACCTACTGGTTTGCATGGACTTCAACTTTTAAATTTTTAAATGACCGCCATTTTGAAATTTGAAAACTAATATTTTTGGAAGTGTTAGATATCGGGATAAGTAAGACATCTGTCAAGTTTCATAAAAATATCTTGAAGGGTTCTTGAAGTATAATTTTTTCAAGAGAAAAACACAATGGCGGATTACTACTAAAATAGGCTGAAATTGAAAAAAAAGTTACTGTTCGTTTTCGACTTATTTTCAAATGGAGAATCATGTTCTGAATAGCGCGCTACGCTTTTTTGGGACACCCTGTGTACACAACATAGTATAATATGAGAAAGTAAAATAGTTATTCTTTGTCAAAAAAACAAAATTTAATTTTGCAAAAAAAAAATAAAATTCTACCCTCAACATCTTTATATTAAATGGTAAACGTTATAGCTATTTTTTCCTTTCTAGTAAAATTATGCTACTTGCTTTCTAATTCAGTTTCGCTAGAAAGTTGGCTAGTTTTTGCAAATACTGTATGAGCGAACTTAAAATTATGTCTAATCTGATAACAAATACAAGAAATTAAGGTATCGTCGACAATTTTTTTTCGCTTAAATCAAATGCATATTAAAAATAACTCACCATAAAACAAGAACAGATAATTATGGTCATGTAAGCATATAAAATCTTTGCTACCTATTATTATGTTCATTATGTATAAACGATCAATGTAGAATATATAAAAAAATATATAGGATATATATTAATGGAGATACAAAAGAATTGCAGTTACTGTATTTTTTCCTTTTTTAAAGAACGAACAGGATGTAAAGTGTAGTGTGTAGTGAGTGTGCATTTTTTTTTACTGAGATCGCCAATTACAATTACAAATACCTTCACGAAATTTCAGAGAATTATGACTTTTAATTTAAAGTTACAAGACCATAAATAACCTGCAGGATATATACGTGGGAGTTAAAGGGTCTCTCTGGTTTTTGGTCTGTTGACCCTAAAAGCAAGTAAAACATTCTCTTCTTTAATTTTATTTTAATATGACGGGAAAAAAGGGTATTTTACTTTAAATAAAGCAATTTAGTAAGCTACTTTAAACATACAAACTAAAAAAAAAAAAAAAAAAAAAAAAAAAAAAAAAAAAAAAAAAAAAAAAAAAAATCAAATAAAACTCAAGTACTTACGATCGATCGATATTTATAACATAGCTTAATTATTTTTCACACAATCATAAAACGAATTTACGACTAGCGTACTCATAAGGTTTAAGGAACTAAAGTAAGGTTGTTCCTTAGCTAGATTTAATATAAGGGTTCCTCGGGATTGGAGATTAAAGCCCAAATACTACTATTTTGTGGATGTAACTTGTAGCTAATTAAATTCAAAGTGTAAATTGGGAATTTCAGAAAAAAACACCACAAAGTGACACCTACTCACTACACCAACTCATAAATCAACACCACATCAACAACAAACATTAACAATACCATTAATAATATGGCAAAAACATTAAAAATATAGGGAAGCACCAAAACATCGCCTCACTAACAAGGGGTTAATCACTTTTTTAATGGAAATGCTTCATTTAGAGTGTTAATTGAAAGAGAAGAACGCCCTGTATTTAGTTTTGTTTTTGTACCAATCGCGTTTGAGGCTATTTTCTTAGGAACTAGATTATTTTTTCAGGAAAAATACTTATATGGTTAGATTCGAACTGAAATGGATCATATTTGAGAATTTCTTAAATTAAAATCGTCGGAACCATATTTAAGAAAAAAAAAATCACTTTTTTTTGTTTTTGGAATGTAGGATCTCCAAATTTGAAGTTAAAATTAATTTATTGATTGCGCCTTTGGTATAATACTTTCCTGAACATGTGGGCCAAATTTCATCCTTCACGCTTTTGCAAATACCTGCTACAAAAGGACCAACATTATAAAAAAAAAAAAACACTTTTTTGGGAACCTCAAAACGTGTACCTTCATCAAAACTGAATTTATAATTTCTACTTATACAGGGTGTCCCAAAACAGCGTAGGGCGCTATTCAGAACATGATTCTCCATGGGAAATTAAGTCGAAAATGATTAGTAATTTTTTTTTAATTCGGCTTAGTTTAGCCGTAATCCGCCATATTGTTTTTCTTTTGAAAAAAATTATATTTCAAGAACCCTTCAAGATTTGTTTATGAAACTTGACAGATGTCTTACTGACCCCGTTATCTAACACTTCCAAAAATATTAGTTTTCAAATTTATCAAATTTCGAAATTGCGGCCATTTAAAATTTTAAAAGTTGAATTCCATGGAAACCAGTAGGTATGAAAAAATTTTACAAGAGACAAAAGTTGTAGACCTTTTTAATGCCAATCTAACGATACCTTAATTTTTGAAATCAGTTCATAAATAAAGAAATTACGACTATTCTATTTTTTGTGGCTTACAAATTATTAGTACAATTCTTATAATTTGTTTTTAAAAAAATCATCATAACTATTTACATTCCATTTTAAGTTGTATTTATTACCATCTTTAAATTTTTGGGAGGGATGTTTCTTTATTAGCACATTTAAAAGTGATGTTGAGTTACATTTTGAACATTTAAGTAATCGTAATTTCTTTATTTATGAACCGATTTCAACAATTAAGGTATCGTTAGATTTGCATTAAAAAGTTCTACAACTTTTGTCTCATGCAAAATTTCTTCATACCTACTGGTTTTCATAGAATTCGACATTTAAAATTTTAAATGGCCGCCATTTTGAAATTTGATAAATTTGAAAACTAATATTTTTGGAAGTGTTAGATATC
>KZ651793.1:266896-283364 GCA_001010745.2 Gerris buenoi
TTTTTGTGTCAAATTTGGAATCTCCAGTTCAAACCGTTCGAAAGTTATCGCGGAAAAAGCGTGTGTATTGCTGGTTTGTTACCCTCCTATTTTACACTTTCTGTGCTGTTTTTTCGCGTTCTAACTTGAATTTCTCTACCAATTTTTAACGGAATCACAAAGTTAAGTATACCGTTGAGAAGCTTATTAAAAGGAGAAGTTTTTGGAAAAATGTGCTAGGCTAAGGCTAAAGAATTGTTTTTGCGGCCGACACAAATAACATTTTCCGAATTGTTGTAACTACAATATGTATTGACATTGTTAGAAATGTGTTAAGAAACTTTGAAGGTTTGTATTTTTAATGGAAATTTAATGATCTTTTCAATGGTTTTTTCAAATTTGCTTTAAGACCAACAATTTGGGAGATATGACAATTTTTATGATATAAACTCATGGTTTCCAATAAAACCGGAAAACCCCAAATATCTCCCTTAAAATTGAGAATCGGACAGGGGTCAAGAGGACATTTTTTGTTGCTTTTGGGGAGTAGAATCACCTCCTGAAGTTTGTAACATTTATCGCGAATCGCCCTGTATACTGTGTGTCCCCGAGGTCGGGTTGCGAATACGTGTAATAACAAATGAATACAATTTTAGAAAAATAGTTACTTTTATAAAATCTCCTGCTTGTTCTTAAATAAAGATATATATATTTTTTCCCCCAAATGTACCCTGTCCTAAAAATTACAAAATTTCGAAAGAAGAAAAAAGCATTATTTGTCACTTTGCTAAAAAGACGTGTAAATCGATCCCACATTTATCAGAATCAGACAAATTTGACTTGTCCCAAATGGAGATTTTTACGCGAATTAAATAACAAAAAAAACTTAAAATGGTCTGCAAATTATTGTGGCACATAGCTTCTTCGCATCTTATTTCTTTTACTTTAATGATTTTATGCTTTTACAACCTTTTATTTTCAACTTTATTTAACCCCCCCCCCCTCCTCCTGTCATAATGGTTTTGATTTTTGATCATGACTAAAGGTATCAATTTAGAAAAATTTAAAAGACGTAACGGTTAGAAATTAATCTGGGTCTGTCTGCCGGGTACTTTCGACAAACCATCTAAATTTCATAAAAATCAGATGAGTTATTTTGACGTGAATATATGTATGTTATTGCGTAAGTAAAAGGGGAAAAAATGGGTGCATAAGGTGGAAACCTATATAGGACAAACAAAAGGGCTAACTCTGACCAATTATCCAAATTTCATTAAAATCAGACGCTTAGTTGTTAAGATGTTATGTTATTTCGCAAAAATTGAGCGACGACTGACAGTCAGACACAGTACCAAAAATGATTCCTAATGTCCGAACCGGATTTCTGTCGTGGAATTTTTTTTTTTTCACAAAAGCGTTTCGTTCTTCAGAACGATCACATAGGTTCCGGTACCTTCGGTTAGCTCAGAAGCAAAAATTATATAGAATTTTTCTTGAATAGTCAAAATTTGGTCCCTTTTTCTCTAGTATAATTTTAGAAAATTAGTTTTTTTGGGCACAGGGTGGGTACATTTTTTTATATTATTATTATTATTCATGGCGTATTATAAATTTATTTAATTTTATATTCTAAAATTTTCACGCCAAAAAGAATAGTCAATGGACAACCTATTCATGTAATTCACCGTAAACAAAAAACATCAAATAAGGATCAGTAGCACTAATAACTTTGTAAATTATGCAGTTTTGTAAGTCAATAAAAAGAAAAGAGGGACCATTTTGAACAAAAAGTAATTCTATAAATCTTCATTAATTACAATCAAGGTTTATTAATTACAAGCAACGTATTGTCACGGTTAGGGGACACTCTGTATTATATATTTATATTCACTGGATTTTCTTGATTTCCTTAAAACTATCCAATAATTGCATGGTATAGGTTATTTTTTAAATCAAACAAAATAGGCATCGCGTGGCTCTATCATTGAAGCGAGCGTATAACGTGTGTATGTTTTAACGATATTTATTAATTTAGCGATATCGCTGTTGGTTTTTCGTCTCATTGAATAGATAAAGTTAGAATTTTTTCGCGTCCTCAAATTCCACTTTTAATTTTTATGCGCACGTTTACGTCGCGTTATCTAACGCTTGGGTAGACAACGTTGTCCAAAGAACTCGTCATGAGCATTGGTAAAATGAACATGTGTACCAAATTTCATCAAAATCGTTTAACTTTTACTCTAGTTATCGTCGTACTTCTCAGACACACAGACAGACATACAGACAGAACAGAGACAGTCACGGAGCATATTTCGTTGAATGTAAGGAGCACGCTACGCTTGCTTCAATACTATATAAATATAAAGTAATTTCTTGATTCATGTGTTTTTCTATTTATAACCTGTTTCGTATTTATTTAATATTATACCTATAAGCTCCTAGTCTCATATAAATTAACATCTCCTGCAATCTTCCAAGAATATTAGCATACAGTGATGTCCCATTACTATGTTACTGTATGACAAACTTACATATATATGTTTATAATAGAATTGAATATATAGAATCCAATTTAAATAATTTAATACGAATGTCCCCCGATGATAGCGATTGATCCATTGCCTTATTGTAACAAATGTTTCCTCACATTTTTAGTATAATTTTTAATTTCATTCAATAATTAATTTCGATTTAAATTGAAATTTGATAGCGTGCAAAATTGTGACTGACTAACATCAAGCTAGAATTTTGTGTATAAGTTTATCTTTTGGTATTCTTTAAGAATATTTAATTGGCTAAGTTAGTCTGCGGACATAGCTTGATGTTAGGCCATAAGAAGTTTAAAAAAAAAGATAGGTGGAGAGCAGTCCCCCCCCCCCATCTTGGTGGTGGACAATGTGATTTTCACTATTCTGAGTACAAAGTTTTTTACACAAAAAATCAAGTTAAAGTTGGTTTGCAACTTGATAGTTTAGTTATTCAAATATTTCTACGTGCACCATAACCTATTAAGACTTTATATTCAAGAACAAATGATTTAATGAACATTTTAATGAAATGTTTTAAATACAACTGTACTTAAGGATGAATTTATTATTCCTTCCTTATGTACTAAAATTTGGCAGGTCATTTATACAACTTGACTTCACCTGTCTACCTTACTATTTTTGTTTTTCAACAATCTTTTATCACAAAACAAATATAGTAATGTAAAAAGGGACCTTTATCTGAAATGTTGACACCAATGAGTTTAAATTAATTAAAATGATACCAGGAAGATATAAAAAATAGAAGGGAGGGCATGAAAAACCCAATTTTTAAGGAAAAAAGAAGAAAACAATGAATTGGTACAGAAACGAAATCAAATATATAACACAATATAAAACAAAAACTTCGCCACATTTTACTTCAAACGACGTTTTCCACATTTTTTGGATTTAAAATTACAATTAAAGACAACGATCAAAGATCAAGATCTTTACAAATAAAGAAATAACGAATCCTCCCTTCATGACTCACAGAGAGACTCAGTTTTTTATTGTTAATAATTTTGATATTAAATTCTTGCCTGGTTCCTTGGTACAGGGATAACTGAGTGGACTGTAAATACTAATAAAAACACAATTCGCCATGTACACAACAAACTGAACTAACTATATTTAAAATAGACAAGAATGTTATAGGTACATAAATATTAACGACTGCCTGGATAAAAGATGTATCAAGTCAGACAGCCGGAGACGAACTAACTTAAGGAACAAGAGGGGGATACAAGGGAGGGCATCCCCACTCAAGAGAGAGAGGAGTGGAAGGGGTACGAGGTATAAGGCTTAAGGAAAGGGGTACCACCGTACCACACCTAACCAAGCTAAAGAAACCCNTCTAGTTCTAGGACATATTAATAAAAAAAATAAAACCAAGCTAAAGAAACCCCCTCGCAGCCCGTCCAATTCTATTATTAAAATTTTAAGAAAAAAAAGGTTATTTTCTAAGGAATTTATTCAAAGAGATATTTGAAAAAGTCGATGAAAGTTTGAGGACAATTTCAAATGTGTTTTTTAATGCCTCTGAAATATCTGCCCAAGCAGCTGTATACTGTTTAGTTAGCGCACCTATGTCAAGAACCAGTAAAAGAGTATTTTAACAACACAAGCCCACCTGAACAAGTTTTAAGTGTAACTACTATACCACAAAAAATCAATCAGTAAATACTTTATAACAATACTTTGCCTTCGGACCCTTAGATCATACTAGTTACAATAATTATATTTTATTCAGTTATTATTTAATCTAGTTTACGAGATGATTCTAACCACCTTAGGTACAATATTCTTAAACATAATTTCAAATTAAGAAGTAACTAGCTTTATTATTTGTTTATGTTTATCTTATAATAAGCGGTCAAGCGAGGAAAAAGTGTCAAAATTTTAGAAGTAAAAAAGCGGAAAAAATTTTAAGTTGTGACAGTACAAATTAGAAAGACCTCTGCGAGAAAGAAACTTAAAATAATTTACATTTAAAATTTTCAAAAGTTTTTAATTGGCAACCTTTCTAATGGAAAATTTAAAGTGAGTTAAGAAGTGTAAAAAAAGTAAACTTTTTTAATTTGAGTGCCTTCGTGACAATTTGAGACAAAGTGGCCTTTTTGAATTAATAATAAAATCTACGTTGAGGCTGAAGGAGAACTTATTTAAAATCTGTTAGTAAAGTACAAAGCCGCCCTTAAACTTTAGGATCGATTAATCACTGCGTGAAAGATTATTAAACAGGCTGATTAGTGAGCAGGCTAAAGCTTGAGTTAGTTTGAGAGTTTCCTCTAAGAAGCTGCCAACTGTCCAAGCCAGTAACTTAGCGGCTCAACTTTAACTTCACCCCTTACCCACTTTGACTGTTATTATGAAACATTTCCCTCCAAAACTTTACCTATTTCCCGCCATACAAATGGTTTTCGTCTTGTTAATGAAATTAAGCATGTGTATTTTTAAAACTATACTTAATTACGAGATCGTGGATCGTAAAAAATAAAGTGAATAATTAAAAAATAGTTAAGACGAAATTGAATCTCCGAGAAGCAATAGAATTTGTGTGTTAGAACCAAAGGTTACACACTAAAAATAATCTGGGATACCTAACATTATTATTTGCTCCATAATATGATAGCAAATACAAATAACTAATACGCCAGTGGTTGTTGTTGGATGTGGTAAGAGGTAATTAAAGATGGTTCGAGGAGGATGATGTGGCTCTAACAATCTCGAACCACCTCAAAAAATTCCAAAAAAGTGATTGGATATTCTAAATTTTTCAAAAAAAAAAAAAAAAAAAAAAAAAAAAAAAAAAAATATTATGTGCTTTGAGTTATTTCAAGGTGGTGGTGGTTAATTGAGGAAATTAGAGCCAAACCAACAACCTCGAACCATCTTCAACCACCTCGAGCCAACTTTAACCACCTCAAACTACTTCCAACCTCGTCACACCCCCTCCAAACTTGACGAGGTTAAATCAATTCTAAAAAAAAATAATAGAGTTGTTGTTGCTCAAACCAGTTTCAAATAATTCCAAATTTAAAAAAAACCGGCATTTTCATAGTGGTTGGAAAAGCCGAGGTGTTTTCCTTTAATCATTCTTCCTCTTCCTGAGTTCAAATGGAAATTTCTTTGTTAATAGGAGCTTACACCTTAAGAGAAACTCTTTCGTATATTAACTTCCTAGCTTCAGAAGAACAATATGAGCTCAATTCCCTTTCTTATTTTACTTTGCACCTAATTTCCCCCTTACTAATTAAATTTTAGAAAATCTTGTTTTGGTAGACAATAGTATTATTAAAGAAATTACCATACCAAATACGAAGTTTAAAAGAAGGAGAGAGTTGTTAGCGAAAGAACTTGGTCGTCATCTTGAATCAAAATGGCCTATTGGAAAACCCTTTCTCAAAAGTTATTAATGATAAAATAAACAAAAATACCAAAATAAAAAGACATTTTAAATTTGTTAGTTTATGTATTTATAGGTAACTACCCTTTACTCTGAGCTCCGCATGGGGGTTATGGTAGGTATTAGTGGCTATGTTTCCTATTGTCATGTAGGTCTAGCCATGAAATCAAACGTCTAAATTGTTTTGTATCCAAAGCTATCTTCCCAAAGGAATAGAATAAGGACAATATAATACATCATTCATTTTATTACTAACAATATAATACTTTCCAAATCGTTATTGTGAGTCTATTTATATATGCAAAAAAATAGCCAATCAAATTAATATAGTAATTAATAACAAATGCTAAAGATATAATATGCATATGAGAAAATAAACGTAGTCAAAACCAATTAAACTGGTAAATCATTGAACAATGATCAACCATTGGTGCATTAATTTAATTATCAGTCTCTTCTCTCAATCAGGCAGCTGTGCCAGTAAATATTTAATAACTCTAGTTCTAGGACATATTAATAAAAAAAATAAATACTCGATTTAAAGAGCATTAGTGAAAGGTTTAAGCACCCAAGCCAAAAATTAAAAATCTTTCTACCATTGTGGACGCCGTAAAAGCTCAAAGTGAAAACATTAAAAAAAATTAGCTCTATTAATGTTAGAACCGCTGGAGGTACGACAGAAAGTCGTACAAAGTTTTAGATCTTTTATAATCAGTTACCACTGGTAAAATCTGCTTTTCAACGCAATAAGCTTCTGATAAAAGTTGCGTCCGCCACCTTTTTTGTAAGAGGGGTAAAAATAAAATGTTTTAATTTTACAGATTTTTCCATTCGGTTTGGGCCAATGTCCGACCAAACACAAAAACCGATAGCCCATAGATAGTCTAGAAGTACCCAAACATATTAATTAGTGAGTCCGTGGGATTTGGTAATGGTGGGTCAACCAAATATACATTATTTATAAAATTGTTAATAACTTTAGTTCTACTCATATTTTTCGTCTACAATATACTAGAATAATAAACCTAGCCTACAACTTCCACAATCTGTTTGCGCTCACCTCTGACAAAAATCGTTTTAAAGTTTCATTTAGTCAGTTTTGCGCCTTCAAGTCGGACTGGTGGAGACAGACACACATACATACACGAAAAAAGTTAATGCCGGATTCGGTTTTTGGAATGTATAAAAAGAAAAAGGACCAACAATTCTTAATTGTGACCAATGTACAGACAAAACTTTAATTTTATACAGGCATATTATATTATATCTACATCAGATTATATTAAGTAGATAGAAGTTTTTATGAAGCGTTCACATTTTATTTTAATAATTCATTTCTGCATACATATATGATTTATGAATACAAATTGTTTGTTTATTTCTTAGTCTCATATTTCATTTTTTGCTCTAACAAACGTATTTTGGTCTCGTGGGATCTATAAAACATAATATTCGCACTCTAATCCATGACAATAATAATGTGCGTAAAAATAAAAGAATAATTAATTGGGCCTAAGGGAGTTTAAAAAAGGCTCGAAAAGTTTGCATATCTTCATTATTCTTAATAGGCCTAATCTCTATAATTGAAGAATAAATAAAGAGCCCTAAGAGAAAGCTCCTTTATTTTTAAAATTACGTTTATTTTTAGCCTAATTTTCAGAAACCTTTTTTTTCGCATCGACAGATAGCGAAAGTCCTTACAGGAAGGTTGGCGTTTGGATCGTTATAATTCAATAGGAAAATTATAATAAACTATGTGAGTGAAATTATGTAGAAAAACAAAGGATATAAAAAGCAAAAAAATGGCCAAACAAGCTAAACAACCCAGCATGTAAACGGAGTACATTAATAATTAATAAACTAAAATATTGTCAGAGAAGAGAGAACTTCTTCTACTTAAGTTCAAATTATCTAATTTATCAAATAGTTCAAAAACTTTAACTTGAACTTGCGTGGATTAGAAGAATGTAGTAGGCGCAGAAGATAAAATTTTTAAAATCTCAAAGTCAGTTGTTAGATTAGTACCTACCTATTTCCTATTTTAATCCACAGAAACAGTTCACAGTACTGATTGGGATTTTATGGTAATTCATGTACTGACCATCAGTACACTGACGATAACTGTTTAGTCGTAACTAGTCAGTATTTTATATATTTTAATTAGGGTTTATGACAATATACTGATTAGCTTAATTTGTAATAGGGTTTGTTCTTTACTATCTTATTATTTTTACCTTCAATACAAACAATATTTCTAATACCAGGTAGCTATTGAAACGTTTAATTTGTAAGTAGATACTGGTTAAAAAGTACAAACGACGTCCCCTAATATATAATATTTTTGTTTGAACCAAACTTTATAACTGGGTTTTTAATTAAAGCTCATTTGCTTTCGATACTACTGATATTTTGGGAAATGCTGCTCTTGCATTGATGTAAATTCTAATGTATAGAAGGCAATCCTTTATGAATTAATGAAATATGGAAATTTATAGCCCAGGAAGAAAATCCAGATAACACATAACTGCTTCTAGGTATCATATTTTGGTTTAATATGATTCCAATCACAATACTGATACTGCGGGGAAAGACAGAAATAGAGCAATCAATGTTCAATCCATATTATGCCAAGAAAATGGAACTGTACTGTGACACCATGAGACCTGAAATGTGGTTCTAAAGTTTGAGCCTCATTCCAGGTAGGAGAAGGTGAGAAAAAAAACTACTTATAATTATAACACCAAAAAGACAGAAAACTAGCTAAATTAAATTGGGAAATCTTGGAGTGCGATAAAGAAGGTATATTCTTACAGAATCCCTATCCTCATCTAAAAAGTACGAAAGATAAAGTTGAACTATATTAAAACTGTAATTGCTTATTGACAATCAATGATTAGTGTTCAATGATTCCACATATAGATTTTGTCGATTTGATCACTGATCTGGAATTACTACCTAGTTTTCGTACTTCTTATCTGATCAAACAAATGGTATCAATAAATCTTGTGAGACAAGGTTAATAGGATCAGATGTTTGAATCTGGTGCGATTTCGATTTTTAAGAAACAATAATTATAGGAGGTTGGCGTTGGCGGACGCAAGCAAGACTATGCATATAATATAATTATACTGTCCAATTTTCTGTCTACCACATCTTCATAATATGTGCGCACATAAAAAATATTGTTGCATTTAATAATAATTATTATTTTAATAATAATTTGATTATAGTAGTTTCATAATTAGAATTGATTTGGAAAGCGAATAAAAATTAAAATAAAGCTGAATTAGAGATCCAATAAAATTAAAAGCGCAGTCGATATTCAATGAGAGCTCGAGATTGTATGTCATCTGACCTCCTAGGTGTCTGAATCTCGAGATCTAATTGGCTCTCTTTTCAATTTTCCGGTCCTGTCAACGCTAATTGTAAGACTAGTATAGCTAATTTAATAATTTGATAAGAAATTATTTTGAAAAATGTTTAATTTATCTCGAAATCACATTTAGATTATTTTTATGCAAAGAATAGTTAAAGGGAAGATGTAAAATCAACTTTCTATCCCGCCAAGTGATGTTGGCACTTTCTCCTGACCCATCACTATCAACATAGATACTTTTAAGCTTCTTCTCCTTGGCGGTGGGCCNAAATTACAGGCTTAAACAAAAATAAATTTTAATTTTTTTGATAAAATTAACAATAAAATGAAATTTATGGATATGTTTTGCTCCTTTAAAGCATTTGAAATAGACATTATCTAAACTGAAATTTTCTCCTCTTTCCAACGGTACCTTTATTTCAGCTCTATCATCAATATTTTAGGTGCAGCAATCGATTTTTTAAAGTAAAATGGACATACCTTGGAAAATAACAAAAAAATGTATTGTGGCGAAACTATTGAGAATTGACCCATGGTATATATAGTGTTTTTTGTTGCAAATGATGGGTAGAATCTGCCCTCTTCGTTTGTTACATCTTCGACCAAACACCCTGTATACACTGGCAGCTTTTGTGCAATTTTGACTTTTTGACTTGGCAGGGCGGAACGCTGCTGCGTTCCTAAATAAATATTTCAATGTTTTTTGATTCTGTGACCCATGTTTGTTTAATTTATTTAATCCCCCCCTCTTCATTAAATCTGTAAAAATATTTGAGTTTTGTTACATTAATAAAAGTCTCAATTTAGCTAAATTTTATGAGCACATATGGTTGAAATTAACATGCCATTAAGTGTTAGTAATTTCGACTAACCATCTATTTTATTTTTATTTTTTTAAATCGGACTAGTACATTTCAAGGTATAATTAATAAAAAAAATAATGTACGCATGGGAGAATAATCAATGATAGAGAAGGTAAAACTTATGAGACCAACAAATTTCATTGAAAGTAGTCAAGTACTTTTTAAGATAATATCTTTGTTCTCAAAAATGTTGTGTGAACGGCAACCAGACCAAAAGACCGATAAACAAACACGAAACCGAAAATGTTTCCTGATGTCTGAAACGGATTTCTATCTTAGACATTTTTGAAGTCGGAGGCATTCTTTCGAGACATCGTTATGTAGACCGATCACATAGCTTTTGTTACCTTTGGTAAGCTCCAGAGCAAAATTCACTACAACTATAGCAATATCTAAATTAATATTATCTCACAAATTATAATTTAGAGCGTGAAAGATCCATACATTATTTATTATACATAAAAAAAACACTAAAATTAGGCTTAACATCTCTCCATTTGTGGCCAATTGAGTGTAGATAAATCACCAGCAATCAGTCACTCTCATAATATTCTCATATTATGTAAATAAAATTTAATAATTGATTTATGGGACGTAATAACGTCCAATAAGAGTATTAAATCCAATGTTGCCAATCATTTTAGTTATTTGCCGACAATGTACAGTGAATGCCTATTGTACAGTGTTACCTCCCTCTCCCTTCCTTAATTTTAAATCAATTCCATTGATAATATAAATTCTTCTTCTTCCATTATTACGGACTTTATTTAAAATGCAATCCACTTAATTCTAAAAAGGGTTGGGTAATGGATTTTTTAATATAATCAGCACCATGCATGAGACTCGCACAACGTTCCCTGTCATTTAGAGTAATTTTGGAATAAAAAATTGATTATTTTGTCATTAGAATATGATAAATATAAACTAAGAAACATTATTAATCATTTGTAATTAGATTTTCATTTTTCTTTGAATTTCATTTTTAGATTTTCATTTTTCATGTGAATTTTAAACATCTTATATCAATTCGGACACGCTATCCACACACAGAAAAACGAATACCTAAATAAGCACAATCTTGAATAATCTTTTGATACGTATAGTACTATTCTTAAAATCAATTTATAGTTATAGATATTAACTTATTTAAATGAGTTCATTTTTATAAGCTAAGTTCACTTAGTTAATCACTTCCCCCTAATATTAAATTAATTAGTCACAATAATTAATTGTTGTTAGGCCTACTACCCAAATCACTGCTGCTATTAACACTTATAAATCAATAGAACTGTTTGATTACTTAAGACTATAATAATCAATTGATTCATATAATAAGTAAGATAAAAATGACTCACCAAAGAAATCAAAATGAATTGTGGAATTAGAAGAACTTACCTAAAACAAATAAAAATACAAATAAATGTTAATTAAAAAATAAAATTAAATAACAATAAATGTTTATAGTAAGTAGTATTGACGAATAAAAACCATATTAGTAATCAATAGCTGAAATAATGATTATTAAAATTGATATTAAAGTTAAAAGTTGCTGACCATAATTTACCAATTAAAAAATAAATTATCGATCGAAAACCCTAATAAAAAATCAATGATCGATTCTACCGGCGCCTTTCCAAAAAGGCCTTATGTTCATTCAAACTTAAATTTTCTTAAAGGAAACAATAATAACTCCTGTACACAAAAAAAAAGTGTTTTAAGGATAGGAAGTGGCACTGAATTTAATGATTTAACGCAAACATATCTAAATTTATAATTTAATCCACACAATAATGATTACATTTTTCCCAAGAAACAACTTCATTTGAATCGAAGTGTAAATTGGTTGTAGATCTCTCGTCATTAGTGGATTATATAGGTATTACGTATAACGTCCTATATGACTATAGAGGTACGTTAAACATGTTTTAAAGGCAATGTAATGCGGCGTCCGTATATCGACGCCACAATCCGTCGACCACAATGTGGCGTCGTTATACGGACATCACATTGTGGTCGGACGCCACATTAAATACAAACCGTCAGTGTACGGACGTCACTTTGATAGCAAGATATATACATATGTATATATGAGTGTATAATACATATTGACAAACCTATATTAAATTTCCTACGGAATTTTTGTGTTGCTAGCATCGCATCTTTGTAGATCAAATTAAATGATCTAATATTGTTGTTTATTATCATACTCTAAAAAAAATAAATATATAATGCAACATCACTAAACTTTTCCACTCACTTGGATTAGTTTGAAGACAAATTTCAAAAAAATATATTTTAACAAAAAAAAAGTTGTATTTTAAAACTTTTTAAATATAGTAACCCGATATTTTTAAGTTGCAGACTATATTTTAACCCCTTTATGAAAAAAAGAAGAAGAAAAAAAAAGAAAAAAAGCAGAATACATTTAGCAAAACCCAAATCGATATAGAATAGACGGAAAAATGTCAAAAAGTCACGCTTCCATCATCAATATTCAATCCTTTTTGACAGAGTGGATTTATTGAAAATGCAAGATGTCATTTTTCTTGTTCTGCAATAAATCCCAAGACAATTTTTCAGATGTTAACTTCCCGATATGATTCATATTGTAAAAACGAGTTAAAAGCATCCTGGTTTAAGTATGAGTCCTTCTAAGTTCTGTAGAAGCCTGCTCACTCTTATATTAAGTGCTAAAGGTATCTTGAGTGCTTTTCAAGAAGTAAAAGCCGAGGGCCGAACTACTTGATGCCTCTTTGATTTTCTCAATTCTCTGACATTCCTTTGATGATTTATAGGTACTATGTATGCCCTTTGATGGCATTTTTTGCACTAATTTATTGGTATTTTTATTGTAATCATTTTATTGGTTCGGTATTAAGATAGGTATATTTCTAGGATTTTTTAAGCTACTTCTAAAACCCCTATGACGAGGGTGATGTCGGTCTGTCCGTCGCTCTTTGGTTCAGAGCCGAAACCGTTTAAGCTATAGAGCTGAAATTTGAAACACTAGCGTAACTTTTGCCCAACAACAGAAAAAGTATACTGAAGTTTAAAATTAAATATGCGCAAGCGCAATTCGCAAAAATGTGGTAACTAAAATATATTATATTTTTTTTTAATTTTTTGCGAGTGGGGTATCAAATGAAAGCTGATGAATAGTAGGTTACAAATATACATATTATATCACTTTTTTATGATTACAGTGCTTTTTACCGCCAATATTGCCGTTTTAGCGCCAAAATTTCACCCAAAAAAAATTATTCTAATACCTTATTGAGGTGGCGATGAAAATTCCTGGAGCACATTCTTAATTTTAAAAAATTGCCAATTCTTGTGCGCGAAAATGAGAAGTGCGCCCAAATTTTTTTGTTTTTTTTTAAATTTTTTTGGAGTGGAGTATCAAATGAAAGCTGCTGAAGAGTAGGAGAAACAAGGATTTTTTAATATAATCAGCACCATGCATGAGACTCGCACAACGTTCCCTGTCATTTAGAGTAATTTTGGAATAAAAAATTGATTATTTTGTCATTAGAATATGATAAATATAAACTAAGAAACATTATTAATCATTTGTAATTAGATTTTCATTTTTCTTTGAATTTCATTTTTAGATTTTCATTTTTCATGTGAATTTTAAACATCTTATATCAATTCGGACACGCTATCCACACACAGAAAAACGAATACCTAAATAAGCACAATCTTGAATAATCTTTTGATACGTATAGTACTATTCTTAAAATCAATTTATAGTTATAGATATTAACTTATTTAAATGAGTTCATTTTTATAAGCTAAGTTCACTTAGTTAATCACTTCCCCCTAATATTAAATTAATTAGTCACAATAATTAATTGTTGTTAGGCCTACTACCCAAATCACTGCTGCTATTAACACTTATAAATCAATAGAACTGTTTGATTACTTAAGACTATAATAATCAATTGATTCATATAATAAGTAAGATAAAAATGACTCACCAAAGAAATCAAAATGAATTGTGGAATTAGAAGAACTTACCTAAAACAAATAAAAATACAAATAAATGTTAATTAAAAAATAAAATTAAATAACAATAAATGTTTATAGTAAGTAGTATTGACGAATAAAAACCATATTAGTAATCAATAGCTGAAATAATGATTATTAAAATTGATATTAAAGTTAAAAGTTGCTGACCATAATTTACCAATTAAAAAATAAATTATCGATCGAAAACCCTAATAAAAAATCAATGATCGATTCTACCGGCGCCTTTCCAAAAAGGCCTTATGTTCATTCAAACTTAAATTTTCTTAAAGGAAACAATAATAACTCCTGTACACAAAAAAAAAANATTCCATTTTTAGGCATATTGTTAATTATGAATTCTCATTTTCTGAAGAAAAACAACCTCCTTTATATAAACCAGGTAGAGGTCCAACTCGAAGAAATATTGAGCGCACGTACAATCGAATTAGCCAAAACCGAATTTCTTGACATCTATTAACGTGACCACTATCTCTTTGCAATGTTTTTCAGAACGTCAAAATGAAAAAAAAATAAATAAATAAAGCTCCAATTTTTTTGCAACAGAAAACCTAACATGGCTGCACTAATAAGGGAAAACAAAAATAATTTATTCTTCTTCCTTAAATAAATTAATTTTTATCGATAATTTCATTATTATCTACATTATCACTTTTGATTATGACATGCAATGTAAACAAACAATGCGCTTTCTTATCACACTGAGCCAACCGTTCCGGCCCCGTGTTTTTGTTTAACTTATAGATTAACTTTTTCCCGCATCTGTACTTCTTTAGTTGTACCCGTACAAGGCTAGAACCTTATCAATTCCTTAGATATTGGGCTCATTTTTCTCCTCTCACCGTCCCCTACACGTTAAAGTTAAACGTTACAAGTTAAAGATAACAAAATTTGAACACTCTGAACTTGCATCTGAACTATCTTCAACTTAAACAGGGTTTTAATAAATTCAAATTATAAGGATACAATATATATTATTTTTCTACCTTGTTTAAACAAACGTATGTATATAAAGGGAAGAACTTGAGTATAAAGTTGTTTGATGCAACTACTACTCGTATGTTTTTAGTTCACTTTTTAGGATAATTCCTACAAACTTTTAAAATGTTTATTGGTTTAATGTTTAACAGAGGTTATATTACAGATACACCAACAATCACAGGGTCCTAATAACTTCTTGGATTTGACCTTCTATTGGCCTTAGCAAATAATTAGCGCTAGTTTACTTCTTATTAATTTTTAAATAATAAAAGTTATTAAGAATTACTTTAGTTTGGAATTCTACTAGATATAAAATCTTAAATGATTTTTATTACTATTACTAAAATTCGAAACGGATATGTTCTATTACTATGTAAAACACAAGCATGTCCAGATTAAATTCTTCATACATTGGAGACGATATCAAACGATGGATGAATGAAAATCGGTTGTACCTTTCTCAACTTGGATGATTAGGGAGTTAGCTAGTTCAAATTGGATTTAAAGGTTGCCAAGGTTTTACCCCGGTAAGGTAACTCAAACACCTGGGGTCTTCCCTAACTGAGCAAATAGTTAAATGCTTTTCAGGGCGGAACCGTATAAGGGCTGTGGGATTCACACATGGGGTTAGAACTGTCTTCTATCCCTTTGGAAATCCTTTTTCTCGAAATAGGGTCTGCCTATAAACAAGGAGTCTCGTTAAACTGGAGGGACATGCAATTAAACGGCTTCTTCTGCTAGAGACATACGATGGAATATATAGAAAGCGGGAGGAGGCAGGGATGGTTTAACGCTAGGAAAGGACATTACTCTCAGGCATGCCGCAGCAAATATAGATACGATAATTTATGCACTTTCCTTATGCAGTGGGGCAGTAAAGAATATGCAACCAACACCTTTTGCTCCCTTATTCCTCATGAGTTATTATATAAATGCATTACGCCTTATGCTATTCTAGGAACGTATTTATTAGAGTAAGCAAATTTGTATAATTAATATTATTTTTCTTTATATTTTAAAACTTCTTTTAAAATCCTATGTTATCGGAAATATAGTCTGACAGAATATAGTCACTTAGGATTTTAAAAGATTTATTGACAGTTTTAAAATATGAAGAAATAATATTATTTATAAAAATCAGCTTTATCAATAAATCTTAAGTTATCGTAAATGTAGTCTGCGCAATTTATATATAAATCGAATGCTGCTCCTAAAATAATGATAATAGAGCTAAAATAGGGGTACCGTTGAAAAGAGGAGGAAATTTTAATTTATTTTAAATGCCTTAATGGGGCAAAACAAATAT
>KZ651793.1:283757-294377 GCA_001010745.2 Gerris buenoi
GAGTAGCTAGACATTTGAAACTTTTAGAATAGCTCAGAACACGATGACAATGCATTATTTTAATACTTTTATCCATCTTTCAGCAAAATTTAATTCGTTTTAAGTAAATTGTGCAGTATGAAAAGTTAGTTCGGAAAAAATCCGCAAGTTATTTTATTTGCTTTGGCATATCCCATATTTACAATCTTCATTTTGACAGGTTTCAAATTTATTATTTATGACAGAAAATTTAAAAACGTATCTAGTATATATAAAATGTTCTTTTTATCTTACAATTATTTATTATTACCCCAATTAGTGTATAAATGAGAGATTTTTTTTTACATTTTATAAAGAGGACTGCAGACGAATTATGACATACATACTTTATTTATAATAGGTATTGTGTTAAGAAAAATCTAATACAATATGAAATTTGTATATACATTTCTTAGAAATAATGACAGTATGTATATTTTTATATTTTCAATTTATATAGTTTATAATTATAATTGTCAAAGAATATTTTTATATGCTTTGTGATTAGAAATTAATTTAGTTTTTTAGCCAACTATTAGTGCTTATAAATTCTGGTACATGGTAATTTTAATTACTAGCATTTTATCCATCAGTTCATATACATAGGGTAACACTTTCATATTTGATAATATTTTTTCTAATTCACATTCGACCTTAAATTAGCTTATTTTACAATTGAAATAATTAATAATTTTGACCAAAAGCAAATTTGGTTTTCCAACTTTTTTGACCGATGCTTAGTAGAATGACCCTAATATGTTTTACTGTTCGTTGTCTTCATGAAATTCCACTCGATCTCTCTTTCAGCCAATTAAAAGCAAGCTCATAATCCCTTGAGGTTTTTGGATAGATGCAAGGGTATTTGGTCCCTCTAATCTAAAGGGTCCATTCTTGTACAAAGGTACGTCAAGTTCATTACAAGGGGTCCATATTAAATTCCTGATGGGTTTCGTCGACAAATACCGGGCAATTTCCCAGAGCCCTTTCACTACATGCCCCTTTTACCTTAAACCTTTTAAACGATCTTACATCTACCTAAATTAATAACTGCTCTAAATTCGTTAAACAATACCCTTCTTTCAAACACAACCCTCTATAATTAAGATTAAATTTTATTAAAACTAAACTCTCTTTCAAAAGTAATCTTTTTTACTTTATAGATATAGTAAATATTTAGATTATAATAAAAATGTTTACTTGATCGCTTTTTCTAAGAAAATTATTCATTTTGATACATAAAAACGCATACAAATTTTTTAAAAAGGACCACGAAAAAGAAAATCCGAATATTGTTACACTTTTCATTATCTTTGTCCAGGTTCTAGCTTTTAAAGTTTCCCGTAGTTTTCTTTAATAATAATAGGTACATGTTTATGTGCATTCACTTTTAATTAGGGATATCAGTATTCAGAGCAAAAATGTAATCTAAACTCAGTAAACACTGGTTCATGGTTCAAAAGTAATCTTTTTACTTTATAGATATAGTAAATATTTAGATTATAATAAAAATATTTACTCGATCACTTTTTCTAAGGAAATTATTAATTTTGATACATAAAAACACATACAAATATTTTAGAAAGAATCACGAGAAAGAAAATCCGATTATTGTTACACTAAAAAAAAGACACCCCGATTATCCGATTAATGTTACACTGTAAGTGGATTTTTAGACTGCAATCCTCTCTCTCTCTCTCTCTCTCTCTCTCTCTCTCTCTCGCNTTACTTTTTATCAAATGCCTCGACGAGGATGCATTTAAATATTTAAGTGGGTAATAATAATAAAAAGTGAAATATCATGAAAATAAATGGAACAAACATTTTCTTTTCTATATAAAGACGTTTAGACTAGGTTATTTATTAACTTTTTGCAAACTCTACTAAATTTATTAGAATTATAAATAAAACGTATAAATTTAATACCCGGACTTATTAAGAGCTTTAATTCGAGAGACTAATAAGAAGCTATACAAAATAATAACATTGTTTATAGCAAGAAATTAGATAAGGAGCATAATATATAATAAGTATATATGAACAGCATTAAAGGGGATTGCGAAATAAAAGTGGGAGTCCAGATGAATAAAAAATTGTGTTCACTATTTTTGGAAGCATCTAAAATTCATAAACATAGGTGGTACAGATGCTTTGTAAAATGAGTTTTGAGAAAACCAATTACAAGTTCCCTGTCCACCCGCAACCACGAAATAAATTAGTAGCTTGTTTGAGACCTCTAAAGTACAATGGCAATCTCTAAATCTAAATGCAACGCTAGTCAACGCATATGTGTAGTGTAGACCACTACACAAAAAAATTAGGAGATAACATTGCTGCATCTTATTTAAACTACTCGCATGAGTTCTAATTTTTTCATGAATTCAATTCTTTTCAGGGGAAAAATTACTCACTTTAAAAAAAGGAATGTTTGGGATATAGGTTCATAGAAAAAGAACCCTACATTTGTCATGAATTGTTCCAAATAAGCATGGATTATGAAAATACTTCGAGTACACTATTAAGTGTCATTTGATCTTAAATATGTATACGGCTCTTGTGCTTGTTAAATTACGTGAATAGACAATTTCAAAAGGATTTATTGGTATATTTAAGGTATACATCACACACATACACCGTTCTCTTAGGTATAACTAGATTTTTAGGAATATTTAAAAATTATGAATATACAATTATATCCTAGACTCTAAATCTAGAATCCATAGTCGAATATACAGCTTAACTTAATAGATTATAAATCCAGTTAAACTTCCTTAATTTTAGAGCCAGTGACCAGTTATCTATAGTTATCTTAATATTATCTACCTATTACAAATTAATATTGTATGCATCGAAGTGATATAATTAATTAATTTAAAAGCGTCCGCTTAACTAAGAATAAATACATTCAATTATGCCTTTTGGAGCTACACAAGGCGAACATGATTTCAACAAATTTTAATGATATAGCACTCTCTCATTTCGAAGCTAACCCAGCAATAGCGAAATCAGAAACGTTAGACTCAAAGTACCACTTTGTAGGTTATATTATATGAATATTTACTTAACAGGACAATTACACAAGGAGTTAAAAATAATTTAATAATATACCATATAATTAGCTTCAGCTAAAAATATAATTTAATTAAATTCCTCTTTTATATATTTTAAAGTGAATATAATTTATTTTAATTTACCAACCATAACCAAGGCTAGTATCTTATGCTGCAAATATATTGCTAGAATTCTTGAAAACGTCTCTTAAAACGGAAATTCACCTCTAAAATGTGGGAACAAATTAACTTTTTAATCATCAAGAGAAAATTGCTCAGTACGGCAACTAGATGGAATTCCGCTACTTAATTTAGCGCCGTACTAAAGGTAATATTACCTTAGTTTTTTCCTCAACCAGTTTAATTTGTCTGACTTTATGATGCTCGAGTAACGGATTTTTTTAAATATTTATTTATCCAATTTAAATACTTCAATATACCTTTCTATATCTACTTCTTACATTTAAACATAATATGTAACAATATTATTGTTAGGTAATCAAGATCCTCTCTTAATAAAATATTTTTAATGTATCTTGACAGTAGTATATAAACCCATAAAATTAAACAAAAATAACACACTCCATAGCAAAACACGGGATCCTATTTAGTTTATTATTTAAAATATTTATATAATGTCCTGGAATTTTGATTTTTCCAGAGAAAATTTCGTATACGATTCAATTCACATTTGAATGGACTACATTTTAAAATTTATTATTGTAAACCGTCGTAACCCTATTTCGAGAAATACTTTTTTTCACATTTTTGGAGAGTGTTGCGACGTAGCGTGGATAAATTTAGAGAACATTTCTGAAATTCTTTTCAGGATATGATTTTTTTTCTAAACATATATGCCAAATTTAACATTAAACTATTGGTGTTACTAAAACTGTAAGTTTTGTACATGCATCTATGGGATAACTCTTGAATGCCATTCACATTTCATCAAAATCGGACAAGTAGTTTTAAATAAGCAATCACAAAAAATGACGGTTACATCCGAGACGTAACATGCAATGCATATCAGACGTACGTTTAGGATACTCCCAATGCTATAATATATTATAATATATATTTGATCAATATATAAAAAAAATTGTATCCATCGATAAAGACAAATGTTTATACCATGTGCGTACAAATAGAACTATACGATCCACGCAAATAATCATTAGTAATCTTTAACTTTAGGAAATAATTAAAACTTCTATTATTTTATATATTATTTCTGGATATTGATCGGTTAATCTATCAATCTAATTAATATTCTCTACATATATATCATATATCAATCAATAGAAGCCAAATCACTTTAACGTAATTACGTCTAGACAAACTATCAACTAAATATTTTACATAGCTTTTCCATTAAATTAACTTTTATCAATACGGTAGATAACTGTATATCAAATATGAAAATAAAATCAATCTAGAAAGGTTTATTATCACAGCGTTTTCATCGATCATTCAAGAGTATTGATAATTTTAAAATCTTTACTCAACTTAATTTTTATCAGTTAATATTTTTAAAAAAAATCACAACTTTTAAACATTAAAACTTTTAAACATTAAAACTTTTAAACAAGACAAACTTTCTTATATACGAGTTTAAAATTACTTAGCCCAGAGTTTTCCATTTAATAATTTTCGAGTATTCGTATGTACATTTAATTATTATTTAATATTTTATCAAAATTTGTCATAAAAATAACTCCTCCTAGCGGGGAATCGAACCCGGCCTAGATATTTCCCGAAAAAACGTCTTATCGTTAAATTCATATGTAAATAGACTATACATGGTTTTGGAATTGTTTAATAAAAATTTTTATAAGTGCTTGGAGTACCATCCCCCAAATTTGAGCTCGAGGTATGATGTTTCTAAACATGTATGCGGAATTTCGTCAAAATCGCCCCAGTAGTTTAGGCTCTACGCGTCTGTACAGATAGTAAACGACAGACAGACATCTTTAGAAAACCACTTTTTTCACTCAGGTGAACTCAAAACGTGTAAATCTATCTAATAGAATTTTCACACCATCATAATACTTTCTTTTTATATGAGAAAGTAAAAATTTGTACCAATTATATTTGTAAATTTTCATTTATCTAAAAAATTTAAAAAATAATCTAATTCGATTTTTTATTTTCTTATGTACGTATCTCTACACAGGTGTTATGAAGGCACGAAAAATTCGATTTTGATGGATCTTCATATTTTGAGGCCCCTTGAGTCCAAAAACCTACAAGCTGATACATTTTTGAGTTCAAAAATAAATTGATTAAATTAATTGTTATTGGATTAAAATTCTGTCTTACNTAATACTTCTTAACCACTACTAAAATAATTGATATTCCTTATGTAGAATAAGGACTGGAGAAATTAATTCAATTCACATCATATAATTAAAAAAAAACAAAAAAAAAAAAAAAAAACAGTATTTAAAATATGTAATTTAAAATGAACAAGTCACACAAAGATGCAACTTTATACTGCTTTTACTACAGGTGAAATAAGATAAGTCCATGTATAACAGGAGAAAACGAATAAGTCCATGGTATGCTTCCAGCAGTCATCTATTCTCAGATGATGACAGGAACAAAAATAAAATCTTAGATTTTAATTTATTGTTGGATCTGCATAAGGATAAAAGTAGTAATAAGAACGTTATTAGTGTCGACTTCAACAATCAGTAACAATTTATTTCAAAAATTATAGCTCCATTATATACTTCGTAGAAGAGGGGTGATCTCCCGCTAGAATTGCCTTTAATAAAGCAATAATTCAGGAGGGAAATAGAGTTGAATAAGCTTTCGGCATAATATTTGAGCAACATTACTTTTTATCAAATGCCTCGACGAGGATGCATTTAAATATTTAAGTGGGTAATAATAATAAAAAGTGAAATATCATGAAAATAAATGGAACAAACATTTTCTTTTCTATATAAAGACGTTTAGACTAGGTTATTTATTAACTTTTTGCAAACTCTACTAAATTTATTAGAATTATAAATAAAACGTATAAATTTAATACCCGGACTTATTAAGAGCTTTAATTCGAGAGACTAATAAGAAGCTATACAAAATAATAACATTGTTTATAGCAAGAAATTAGATAAGGAGCATAATATATAATAAGTTTATTGATTTTACTGAGCCACTAACACATCTCCTCCTGAAGATAGATACTGGCAATTTAATTGGATTCCTTGCACATCAAACGGCAACTCTGTAAGTCCAATAGTTGCCAAGATAGGACACTTAAAAAATTATCAGGTTTTTTTTTTTTTTTTTTTTTTTTTTTTTTTTAAATGGAAATTTTAAGCATTGCTTTAATCTCTTTTGGGGCCAAATATCGGCATAAAACCTCACCTATAAGAGAAAAGTTATATGAAATGAAGTTGCAGTAATTTGTTTTGAAAAAACTGACAATTTTTGAAGTGTACAATCTCGGTAACTATTGGACGTACAGAGTTGCCGTTGGATATATAAGGAAGCCAACAAAATATACAACTTCATATCCCATGACTTTTCTCGTAGGTGAGCGGTTTTATGCCGATATTTGACCCAAAACGAGAGTAATACGTAAGTAAGTTTCATATCTCAAAAACTTTTAGACGTACAGGGTTGAGTTTGGACTTAAATTGTTCTAAATTTATAGTACTGAAAAAATAGTAGGAGCAACTAACTAGTTTACGAGGTATAAAGCAAGAACTAAAAAAAACAGTTGTTATTCACGTTTTATTACGCAGCTAGCACATGTTTTTCGAAGCTGCAAACACGGGATCTCACTACCCTATTTGGTCCGAACAATATCAAAAAATTAGAACTACATCACTCTTTGCGAATTTAATGTCTAATTTGACTGGCCTAATGAAAACTGTAGCCTAGAGAAAAAAAGGAAGTTTTATGAAATGTTAGTAAATGTTCTCCACTACAAAATTGCTAATAACCATTTTTTATCTCAGATGCACAGAAAAGGAGATATAGATAAAAAAAGAAAAAAGTGGGAAAATTTAAATGTTTTTNAGAAAACCACATGAGATTAAATTCAAATTTTATTAGGTGGTCTAAGTCTATACATTGTGGGTTACCTTTACAAAAATTATGATGGTCTTATGACATTCCTAATAATAGAAAAATAAAGCAAATAGGCTAACAAAACTTTCCACGTCCATTATCTCAGAACTAGTATTTTGGACAGTAGATTTCCCTTGTATGCCGACGATATACGAGTATACCTTTAAAAACACGCATATCACTTTATATACTCCGCATTTCTGAAGATAATAGCCAACAAAATATACAACTTCATATCCCATGACTTTTCTCGTAGGTGAGCGGTTTTATGCCGATATTTGACCCAAAACGAGAGTAATACGTAAGTAAGTTTCATATCTCAAAAACTTTTAGACGTACAGGGTTGAGTTTGGACTTAAATTGTTCTAAATTTATAGTACTGAAAAAATAGTAGGAGCAACTAACTAGTTTACGAGGTATAAAGCAAGAACTAAAAAAAACAGTTGTTATTCACGTTTTATTACGCAGCTAGCACATGTTTTTCGAAGCTGCAAACACGGGATCTCACTACCCTATTTAGTCCGAACAATATCAAAAAATTAGAACTACATCACTCTTTGCAAATTTAATGTCTAATTTGACTGGCCTAATGAAAACTGTAGCCTAGAGAAAAAAAGGAAGTTTTATGAAATGTTAGTAAATGTTCTCCACTACAAAATTGCTAATAACCATTTTTTATCTCAGATGCACAGAAAAGGAGATATAGATAAAAAAAGAAAAAAGTGGGAAAATTTAAATGTTTTTTAGCTATAACTCTGCTTCCACAGGGTCTCGGGATTCTGCAAATTTGGTTTTAACTAGTGGTATTAGTCCCTACATCATATCCAAAAATGATAAATACCTGGACCTTTGCAATGAATCCCAATATTTCTTTTTTAATAAATTGACTGTACTATAGGGCTGTAGAAGGAGTGAGGAACCAAAGGTAAGGAATAAAGAGGTGAAGTCAGATTTAACATTATTTTTCAATTGCTTAAAGCTAAACCAAATTCTCCTTATTTTATTATACCTACCTAAATTATATTGTACTTTAAAACTAATATTCGTTATTTTAAAAAAATATTATTTGTTATTGGTTTTAACAGGGCAGAGTGGTTAAGATCTTTCATAAAATCNTTCCCTTGTATGCCGACGATATACGAGTATACCTTTAAAAACACGCATATCAGTTTATATACTCCGCATTTCTGAAGATAATATAAATGTCGAAACGCGTATGTTTATTAGTTTATTAATATAAAATTGTAGTGGCAATATGTTTGTTACTTTATATTAACCTCTCTAGTCATAATATTGTTATACGATAAATGTTATGCTTTCTGGCAAATCTTTTTTTGTTAAAATATCATTTTAATCGTTGTTAGCTGGTAAAATATTGAAATATTGTTAAACTGGCTTCTATATTATGTGTAATATTTAATTTTCTCTGTCAATAAATTGAAGAATAATCATATTAGCTAAAAGTTAAAAAAGTAAAATACTTTATAACAATGTTCGTCTCATCTATAAAAATATTTTATACTATATAATGGAATCAATGTGATGAAATGGCTTCATGGAATATCTCAAAATAATCGAATTTAAAATTATATTTCTATTAAAGAAATGACCAATTAGAATGAGTGCTTCATTTGTGCTTTGTCAATTTTCATAATTGCTTTTATTATTATTATTTTTTCTATCTTTATTTATTTATTTATTTATTTTTTTGTGCTGANTGTGTTGTGTGTAGCAGTTAATAATTACTGACATCAAATGAATGAACAGTTTCAAGTACACGGTTGGCAAAGCTGGATACATTTAAAAGTTTTTGGTGTCTGTCTTTCGATATTTTTTGCCATGATTTATAGTGCTCAGCAATGCGTGTACATATTAATTTGCCTACCTGATTGTCTGACATTATATCGTCGGCATGCAAGAGAAACCGGCTAAATCCATTTTTTGTCATTTCGAGATATTTACACCGCTAGTTCACATTTTTCACACAGTGTAAGTAGTTTAGTCCAGAAGGTTATATTTAACAGGTTATCTAATATTTTTATATTTCACAAGTCCCATTTTGTAGAATTGTTTATCAGGTGAAATCACCTTAGTCCACCAGTGGACTTATTCAGTTTCTTCGGTAGAATCGATGACACTAGCGTGGACTTAGTTGATTTTATCTGAGAACAACAATGATTCAATCAAATTATTATTATTATTTATTTATTTATTTATTAGCCAATTTCATTTGAAGGGCCATTGAAAACAATGACCACAACTGCGCTGAGGACGAAAGTGATAAAAGCCACTTGAGAAAGCGGTGGAAAATTTCAAAGCCTGCTGGTTGGAAGAGGAGTATCCAAAAACTGAAGATAAAGATGGGTCTGGACTTCTACAGCACCAGAGGTGCAAGGATGTCTGCAAAGTTGCCTAAATCTGCTCTAATTGCTGCCATAAATGCAGTCATCTATTCTCAGATGATGACAGGAACAAGCTTTGCTCTTTGTTCCGATAATCTTCTTATGAAAGGCAAAAGGATTTTTTCTTACTGTTTGTGAAGTCAACCCATCTAAAGAGGGTTGACGAAGTTTTAGGAATCTGGGCACACTTTCATTGCACTATGCACAGTGCAATTGAAAAGGCAAAGAGGCTTGTCGACATTTTCAGCGTGCATGAGTTGCAAAATGTATTCCAAATGGCGAAGTCAAGGAAGGGAAATAAGTCATATAATACACGGGAGTTATTAGATCTTAAAGAACTTGTCAGGAACACTGTTTCTAATAGAACGAAAGACGAAAATGGCAACGTAATAAATTGTTTAGAAATCAAATGCCACAAATTTTAAAAAATGACAACCTGGCATCTTTCAATACAGATATATGGTTACGCAGATGAGGAGTACGATAAGATAATAATTTCAAAGCGGGGAAAGGAGATCCCAACAATTCGCACCGGGCGATCAACCGATACCACGGTTATATAACAAGAAATTGCCTATCACAGTGCAAAAGAAAAATGATCTGCTTCAGTTGTGCACAAAAAATATTCCTCAACAACTGCATCCCTGGCTTAAGGTTAACCTTCTAACACCAGGGACACTGAGGACGACTCAGGTGAAGAAGATGTGGATTGTTTATTGTACATTTTTAAACTTACCTAATAACTATTACACTTGTTTATAAAATTATTTGTAATTATTCAACTTGTTGCATTAATACTTCTTAACCACTACTAAAATAATTGATATTCCTTATGTAGAATAAGGACTGGAGAAATTAATTCAATTCACATCATATAATTAAAAAAAAAAAACAAAAAAAAAAAAAAACAGTATTTAAAATATGTAATTTAAAATGAACAAGTCACACAAAGATGCAACTTTATACTGCTTTTACTACAGGTGAAATAAGATAAGTCCATGTATAACAGGAGAAAACGAATAAGTCCATGGTATGCTTCCAAATTTTTTTTTTTTTTTTTTTTTTTTTTT
>KZ651793.1:328170-350582 GCA_001010745.2 Gerris buenoi
AGCCATATAAATTAGAGTGTCACGCCGAGGAATCGAACCCCATCTCGTTCCACTCATGATTCAGTGATGGCCGAGCAGAGGTGGTTTTACCGCCACGGCTACGCTACCTCCCTTTCTTTCTGTACATCGTACAGAAACCTTAAAACCGACGGAGAACGGCCATTTTGGTTAACCCTGTGATTTTCATGATCCGGAGTATGAAATTAGTTAGAGTGATAATTAAGTTGATGGTAGTTTGTCACTTATAGGTTAGTTGTTCAATTATAACTCCAAATGAAAGAGGTCACAACAATCATTGGTATAAAAAAATTTTTCTATCTCTAGTGCATTGTCACTTCATGGTACCTTAGCTTTAACAGAATGAAGGTCAATACCAAAACATGTGATGCAGCTATGTCTATAAAGATAATCTACTGAAGGAAAGATATGCTCGACTTAAAAGGGCAAAATTTAGTTTAGATTAAACCAATACACCATATCTTACCTAATTTAATTAATTTTAACTTAGTTGAGTTAATATAATTTAACTTAAGTTAATTAGAGCCCTGAGATAATTTATTAAAGAAAGTAAACTAGATTAAGCTCTGAGGTCTGAAGTATATCTAAGAGTAAAAGCCTTTAAGGTTTAAAAGGCTTATATAAAGTTTTGAAAAAGGA
Source organism: Gerris buenoi (assembly GCA_001010745.2). Lineage (NCBI taxonomy): Eukaryota > Metazoa > Arthropoda > Insecta > Hemiptera > Gerridae > Gerris > Gerris buenoi. The sequence goes on from KZ651793.1 coordinate 328,828, forward strand.
CCCTTACCATGGTTCTGCCTCAGACCTAGGCTATATCATTTTAAGGGAGGAGAAGAAATGAGACGGCTTATGTCCCTTATATTGGGGTCATAACTGAGGCTGCTAGGCGCTTCTATCATATCCAGACCCTGGCTCAAAGCCCTCAGATAAAAAAATTGAACATGATATCTCTTATAGTTTTGATTTCAAAACCAACTGTATTTTAATCCACAATATTACTTCTTATCATGACAAAAAGAAAAGATACAATATTAATGTATAATCATTCGAAAACGAATCGACTAGAGAGAGCAGTTTACTCTGTAAATTTCATAATACGTTTTCTTTATATTGTACGCTAAAAACTGGTTTATACAAATTGAATGAAACTGGACTTGCGGTAAAATCCGCGTTACTTAAAGAGTTTGAAATTCAAACTAGACTAGGACTTCAATTTGAGGGTCCAAATGGTGCGAACGGATAGTCCAAACTGATGGGACTTCAAACGAGGCAACCCGCAGAAGCCTAATAAATATAGATATTAAAGTTATTTACCTTTAATTAAACGATTAGATCGGGCGCACATAGTTTTTCTATAATCGCAGAAATATATGACCTATCGTAAGTTGTGACGCCGTATTCACTAGCGCCAGGTAAATATCACGTGTGGCGTATCCACAAGAGTACAAGAGTATAAAGGGGGCCCAAGACTTATTTGGTAGTACTGTCCTGCCCTACAATGCAACCCAATTCGTGTGGTTTTGCACATCTCCAGGGAATGGAAAAAATTGTGGTGCAGAACTCTGTGTCTCAATTTTCACCCGGGATAAGGTTAAAACATAATAGATAATGCGTCCTTGGATAGATCCTAGATCTTAGAAAAGTTATAACTTTAAATGAGTCGCTTTATCAATATAAATTGTATCGTGTATTAAAATCCATTGATTTTTGAGGCATCAGAGTAACATCGCCACTACAGTGGTTAAGTGCGAGTAGAACCACTTTCACCTGAAAACAGAAAAATCCCTCAGTGTTAAAACAAACATTCAAGATGGGTTAAGCACAATTTTGCCTGTCTATCAGTCTAGGCAATTCTCTTGCAAGTATTGAATTGTTTGCAAGGAGTGATAGACCGGGGTAACATCTTGCATAAACGTGCAATTTAGCATTTGATCTTTAATATCTGGCAAAATTGTGCTTTACCCATCTTCAATATTTGTTATAGTTATAACACTGAGGGACTTCTGCCACTAACCTACGAAGAACCCCCCCATAGTTAATATCAGACAAGATTACTACCCGGACAACGACTTTTTTAAAGACCCTATTTCAAACCGTCATTGAGTGGCTTCCACTTAATCGTTTTTAAATTTATGGATATGAAATTTAAAGTAGAAGAATGTAGTTTTCAGACCCTGAAAACCCTATATATCTATCTACAACAGAAGCTGAGCTATAAGTATTAAAAAAAGTGCGGTTTTTTTGGCCCTCCCTGTATATTAAATTTTCAGTCGTCATCCTTAAGCACATTTAAAATTCTCTAGGGTATACTGTGAACAATTTATGAAGCTACAGTGCAGACTGCGTATGCAGATGCGTATTTGACTCTGGTCCCAAACCTTTTTGTAGCTCCTTTTCTTTTTCCATAGCGTCTTCTATTGGTTTTAACAGCACATTAGAGCATGTTGATAAACATATTTAGCAGCACTATTCCAAAAGTTTGCATTTACTGTAAGATTGTGATAGTTTTATAACTAATAGCGTATTAATCTTACTGTGATGGTCCCGCACTATAGTTACACCCTAAAGTTAAATAAACGTTTAGGATCAAAATATTTTCATCAAGGAAATAGTTCTTTAATTCTACCTTTATCTAGTTTTAAAATACCCTTGGCTAAATCTAAATCTATTCATTTCAAATAGTAGTTGGTAGGATTTTAAATACCATTAAATAATATTAGTGTACATGTTAATGAAAATTAAAAAAAAATGAATATTATAAAATATTCATCATATCGCTGTTTTTTTTTTTTTTTTTCCTTTTTTTTTCTTGATCAACATTTTAGTTAAAATACACTTCAAAGAAATCTAAATCGAGGCAGCTAGTTATTTTTATTTGACTATTCGAATGTTTTTAATCATTTAAGCTTACTTGGTTAAGAGAAACGTATGAAGTTTTTATAAATTGAAACATAAAAAAACTCTAAAAAGTATATACAATTCCAGGAGAACCATATATGACCTTTGGCTTTTTACAAACTAACTATCTTTTATGCCAATATTATGTGTTGTTTTTTAAATTTTTCCTTTTGTTCTCAACACAGATCCCATAAACCCTTTAGAATCCTTTCAAATGCGGCCAACGCTTTTCTACACCACGCCACACCTGTGACGTCAATATAAAGGCTACAGAGAAATAATAGGTCAATATATAATTTTTTGGATCTTGGTGCTTACTCGGAAAAAAAGTTTTCAAACTATAAAATGTTTTTTGATATATAAATTAAAGTTACACCATCGGAAAGCTTGGAAAATTTACTTTGAAACCGATAGTATCATATTGTTCTTGTTTCCATAAACTGGTTCTATTCAAAAGAAAAACTTAGTTTCTGATAATAATTTATAAAAACGTTCAATAAACATTGTGTTGAAAAAGGCTTAATAATGTTTACCAAAAGAAGTAGAGAATATAATAATAGTAGAGAATAAGTATAGAATATAAAATATAATAAGTAGAGAATATAAAAGCTAGTTAGATGTTTTATTCAGCTTTAATTTATGTTTTATATTTTTTGTAATGGCATATTTTTTAACATATTTAAAAAATATAATTTCATAATATTTTATGAGTAAAATATATCATAATATCATAAGAGAAAAATATCATAATAAAGGATATGTGTCATTAAAAAAGGAGATAAAAGTATATCTACGAGAGATAAAAGCAAGCGGTATCAACCAGTGTGTAAGGACTGTCAAAAAGTGTCATTGCGAGCAAAAGTGGAGTTGCCACCATGTGACAGGGGACTAAAAATTAGAACGAATTATCCAATAGAATTCTAAGTAAAATAATACAATATAATTTATGTAGCTTACTTAAAAGTTATAATAATATTAAAAATAATGAGAGTCAGAGAAAAATAAATTATATATTATTATTGAAATTAAATTATGGACAATTCAACGAAAAACAAATGAAACGAAAATACAAAAGTAATATTATTAATATTAAACAAATTAATTACTAAAGAAATTTAAAAACTACCTTCAAATAATTTTGTATAAGGGCTAAATATATTTTAAGGATTTAGTAGTGATGATAAAGATCGCACTTTAATGGATGAGGAGCCTGACTATTCGCTTTAACCACTGAAAGTTTATTATTAGACGTTGCAAATTATCGCGATGTAGTATTGATATTATGGAATAATTTTAGTAGTGGGTGAGAAACTTAGTTGTATACAATTCGTAACATTAAGCCAAAAACATCTATGATGTGTGGTAGACTCTGAACTTCTGATCTATTAGGGAAGCAACTGGAAGCGGAATTCGATGTTTAAGTATAAGATGTAATATTGTGTGACATCATTTGAATTGTGTTATGCAAACAAACTAACAAATGAAACTCGACCAAATATAAATACAAATAGCTCGAACAATTGTAACAAGTAAATTCGCGATACCCATTAAATACTTCTAACAGTGGGAGAGAAAATTAAGAGACTTCACAGCCTTAAAATTGTAAATACGAGTACCATTAGAAAATAGCTGAAGATTCGACACAAATAAAAAATTAGGTATTATTTGTTTGACAAATGGAAATGAAGATTTTCATGGGACTCTTTCATCTAGTCCTATGTTAAATAAAGTTATTTCTAAACAAAAACTAAAGTATTTCTTGAATTTTATAAAAAATTACTAAACGAGGTGTTTTTAGTGTCTTCATGATGGACACAGAATTATTACTAACTTGTAGACAAGCTTCGTTAAATTACAAACATGTTCATTGTGAAACCTTGAGAGCAACATTTATCAGTTCGACAAGTCTCACAGTTCTCATTCCACAAATCGGTCTTAAATAATCTGCGACCGCTAGAAAAGTAATGATATAAATTTATTAAGTAAAAGTGGAAATGCAAATTAAATATTAAACTATTAAATAATAAACTTTATATTGGAAATTATAATCAAAGTATTATTGCACTTATTTATATTTATATACCTTTTTTCTACATCTAAGGGGATGAACACATAAAGACAAATATTGATTATGAACAATACCGGCTTAAACCCCCATCAACACCAATATAAGGTTAATAAATAAAGAACGTTGAATCGGCAACTAAACAAATCTTCTCAATTTGATAATTTGTGTGCAATGTGTTTCACCGCTGAACCATCTCAGTCAAGGACGGCGTATAGAGGTTACCTAGATTCGGTATGGTGGGGTAGCGGCAGAATGGTGGGAGATTGCTTTGACGCAAGACAGCAAGACGTACCTTGGCTTTGACTTTGGCCTACCTTAGGCGTACTTTGACTTTGACGTACCTTGAGACCCCCCACACTCTAACCGGCTTATAAATACAATGCAACTACTATAGGAAGTTGCTTAGTAGGGATGTAGTAAGGGCCTCAAGTGACGTCACACAGTAAAGGAGCGAGCCTCGCGTCCCGAATCTAGACATCCTGTATACAGCATACATCGTCCTTGCATCTCAGTTAGTATTAGGTTTAGACAAGTTACGTGTACACTTATATCATTCCTTTTACCTGGGTCACTTACTGTTAATCCTCTCAACTTCCTCATATCCCATATTTTCGAATCCTTTTCCATTTCCTCCTTTAATTTTATTCCCTAAATCTATTACCTTCATCACAACCATTTCAAACTTCACAAAGTAATAAAGATACTATTTTTATTAGAGTAGTTTGTAAACTTAATACCCTCATAATGTAAATAAATTTTACGAAACAAGTTGATTTAACTAAGTTTTTTTTACTTACTTACTTTTTTTTCTTTAAACCGTAACTCATGAATTCAATTCTAATTAGTTATTTTAAAGGTTGCTAATACATATCTCACTTAATACTCGGTTACGCGGATACTATGGATACCCTGAATCAGCCACCCCACAATTTGTTTTATATAGATCAGTTTTTAATAATACCTACATAATATATAGTACCGATGTTATATCGGTATAATGTATTACCAAACCAATTGTAAGATGATGATGGTCAATTGGAATAATGATCTTTGTAGTTGGAAACATTGGGTACAGCAGTTACTTTAGACAAACAAGCCAGATGTGAATAAGCTGATTATAAAAATATATATATTTATAAAATCAAGCTTTCATTCAAATATTCTCAGCAAACCCTTTCATTTGATACTCATATCTTGGGGGTGCTTAAAAACTAACTAGTCCGCGATCTTGGGCTGCCCGCCATATAGGATTGAGAATGACGTCACTTAGCTAACCATGCATTGTCACCCAAACTAAACGTGTATGCAAAATTTCAATTCAATCGGTGGAGCATGACTGCTTTAAAGCTTGTAAAATTAAATGTACTGTTCGGCACGATTGGAACAAACTTCATAATATCCATGGCTCAACCACTTTTTTTTCAAATTAGTGATTAGTAACATGGAACGTTATATTTGGTCGAATAATTTTTATAGTACAGAGCAATCGTATGTTATTCGTAAGTTTATGTTATTCTAGATTTTCCGAAGGAGACTGCATCTGAGATAATATCCCATCAAATTATAAATTTAATAAGTTGGATCATTATCATTGCATTAGGTGGCTCTCACATTGCACGCGAGTCCGAAGGAGACCGAGTCCGATTCCGTTTTAGAAAACAACACACGAATCAGCATGAGGCTATTCACACAGAACGCCGAGCGAATCAGGTTCGAGTAAGGCGAGTTGAATTAAACATGTTTTTTTGGAATGCGTTTTCGGTGGCCAATCCACTAAGAACTGAGGGGGCTGCCAAATAAATTCAAAGTTAAATTACTTAAATACTTTAAAACTATAGTAGATAAGGCAACATTACAACATTTCATGTGGCATTTGAAAAGATCTCTTGTTTAAGCTATTATTCGTTATGAGAACTAATGTAGCAGAAATATAAAATCTAAGAAAACCATGAATAAGTAGTGAGAATTGTTTTGCACCGTTTAGAACATTATGATCAAAATTATAATTGTATTTTTTCAAAAATTTCATCGATCAAGATATTAATATCCAGAAGAGCCCAATATGGAGGTATCTGTTTCATACCGATTTTATACCATGAATTTTCAAAATGCAATAAAGTACCTGCTGGTAGTATGGATATTGGAACCTAACTATTTTAGCGAACTGGTGGATAATTGGCCGTTTGGCGTCGGTCTCGCCTCGCTCGGTCTTCTTCGGGTACCATCTTATCAAAAATGACAATGCTCCTTGATGTCACTTTTATAACTATATTTTTGTGTATCTTAAGTTAGAATTTAAATACCTTTTTTAAATACACCTATGCATAATGTAATGTAATACACGCAAATTTACATTAGTAAATTGAATTTCTTTCATAAAATGACAGAAGCAATTTGTCTTCTATTTCGTTTCAAATCCAGTGAGACCAGTTCTCATCGCCTCTCTAGTAGTTATGATTAAATATGAATTATACACTCGTGACATTTTATTTTAAAATAAGATATTTTACGGCAAAAACTCTATGAATAAATAAAAGAATATAAAGATGTAAATTTTGGTCCCTACACGACTCTAATTCTGTTTAGAAATATGACAATTAAAAAAACACTCCGTAGCGAAGCACGGGTATCCAGCTAGTAAATACATATGAGCAAAAAAAAAAAAAAAAAAAAAAAAAAAAAAACATAACTCGAGAAAAAAGTTTTTTTTAACTCAAACTGATTTTCATGTTCCACAACTACGTGGCTCAATAGCCCGTGTAAAACCTTAGGCATATAAAACAAAACTAAAAAAACAACAGTGCAGTACTGAATTGCTTGGGGTTCGTTGTTGCTCCATCTGGTGTAAAAATTGAATAATTGGCAATCGAAAATAGCTTAAGGTTAAAAGTAAAAAAAAAAAACTCATTTTATTTGGTTGGTTCGGTTATTGAGTTCGAGATTTCCCCTGAAGTCCTAATAAATCTTGGTAAAAACAACAAAATTTAAAAAAATTTTTTAACATATTATGTATTTTCTCTTCTTTTTAGCATTGACACCTTCTCTAAAAACATTTTGATCTCCAGTAGGGAGAAAAAGTTATGATTTTGGATTAGTTTTAGGGAGACTAAAGAAAGTCTTTTCTTTCCTGAATTCAAAAAGTAGGAAGAAAAAGAAGAATTTGCCAACTTAATTATTTTATAAATAGTAGAGAATGAATAGCTAATGTTGTGAAGAAAGTTGAGATCAGGTTGGCAACACTGTTTTTTGACCTCGTTTATCATTGTTTTTAAACCTACATCTTTGAATTCTTATTTGAAATGAAAATTGCCTCTTTTATCTACCACTAAGCGAAGCGATATTTAATAGATAATGTATAGAAATAGACAAATGTAGAAGGTGGAGTACTAACACGCAGATTTAATCATTATAAAAATAAACTTTATACCTGATTATTATTATAGTAGAAATGCATAAAATTCGTAAAATTTTTAGATTTTTTTTTTTTGACAAGCTACTTTTTTATTAATAGTTACACGTAATAGGTACGTAATAGTGATACATACCTCCAATCAACGTACTTCAGCTAATTATCAAACTAGATAAGATCTTATTTTAGTTATTTAAAAATATAAAAATAAATAAATAATCCAAAAAGTGAATTTAGGTTTTAGAGCCATTAAAGTTTACAATAATATTTAATTTAGACGTATAAAAAATTTTATTTAATTATTATTTANTTTTTTTTTTTTTTTTTTTTTTTTTTTTTTTTTTTTTTTTTTTTTTTTTTTTTTTTTTTTTTTTTAATATTCTGCACAGTTATATTAACAATAAGTAAATTTCACAAATCCCCGTAAAAACCTCTCGTGTATTAAAAGCTTAAACCTTAATTGGGTTAATCCATTAAAATGTTGATGTAATTTTAATTAATAATCCTACATAATGCGTTATGAGAATATTTATAGAGAATATAACTTAACTATATAAATTAATCTAATTTAATTATTATGCAGTTCAAGAATTAATGAATTACCTTCGATTTGAATGTGAGAAGTGAAGTAACCTCTAGCAATCATATGAGCCATGAGTGGCACATATTTATACATAGAAGGATCATAATAGTTGGCAAAAATACAACACTGTTTGGTAATCTCTTTCTCTGATATAGCTCTTCTTGCTTTAAGCAATTTTTGATCCAAAGGAATATCGACTACAACTTCATTATCTGATTCACTTTTCTCTGAATCTAAAAAAGAGAGTAAGTAAATAATAACAATTTTAGGGTCTACCCTTTAGTCTGCTTACTCACTGCTCTGATTTGTTCTATTATTTATTGATTCTACTTCAAACCCCAGACGAATACAATGCTGGTGGAAAGACTTTATGACATTGATTACTTTGCCGACCTATGCCTTATATACCAAAAGTGATACAAGGGAGAAACTGGAAGAATTTAATAAAGTCAAACCCTCAAGGAAAAAGGAAAAAATTCCTAAAAACAGAGGAAATGAGAATGACCTGCAGAAGGCAAAAAAAGAATTGATCATTAATAATAAAACCATAGAGTAAGTTCAACAGTTCCAATATCTTTGCAGTTTATTTTCGGAAATAGGAAAAATTAATACAAATATTCAGCTAAGTATAAACGAAGCAATGGTAGTGTTTGTACAAGTCAGTTCAATATGCTGGACCCCCAGTACTTAAGAGCAAAGTTTAGAAATTTTTAGAATAGGGTAGAATCAATACTGGGCTTTTTTTTGCATGAAAAATTTGTGCTAATTATAACATTTTAAGCTTTTAGCTATCTATAATGAGAAAAAAGAGAAATACTTTAATGACAGACATACCTTGAGAAATAAATATTAAGTGAAGAAAAGGCGTTTTTAATGTAAACAAAATATATTTTATTGTTAACACAGTTAACAATAAAGATAATCATACCATAGGTATGGAAGTTTAGAAGCAAACAGTCAAACTATTGACAATAACTACCTAGGTTAGAGAAAAATAAATTTTTTTTAGCAACAACAGGATTTAATATTTCACTATTTAGTGAACGTCTAGTCAGCCTGAAGGTGACACAAAGAGAGGACGAAATATCGCAAAAGTGAGCTTTTATTATTTTTTTTTCCTTTAGACCCTACTGCAATAAGAATTATACACAAGGAAAAAACCCAGACTATTTACTATGGGAAGTACTTCATTTTTTAAAAGGATATAAATATTAATTTAATTTGCAGTTCAATAACATTTTAACTATTAAAATAAGAACTAAAAAATCACAAATGGGAATTTATAAACCAAAAACTAAAAGTAAAACCACAACCTAAATTGTGAATCGATAACAATTTAGGGCACACATAGGACTAGACTAAAACTTCATAAGTACTAACGATTCGACCATCTTTTTTTAATTATCTATTTTCCGTCATGTATTTAAAGTTAAAGAAGAAAATATATGCTAATAGAATAGTTAATTAGAAAATAATATTCATAAAAATAGTTTTTACAAGAATAGCTTCTAAAATGAGATTAAAATTTGCATTGCAAGTTATTGTTATAAAACTTTTTCATATCATAGGTCAGTGTTAGTTTTTCATAAATCTATTTTTGGAGGGTCTCATCTACCCTCTTTTTCTTCTCATACTCTAATCTACATAAACGTCACATCTTTTATTAATTAATTCACTGGCGAAAAAAAAATAATTTCAGACTTAAGCGTAAAAGTTAAATCAACTCTTAACAAAAAAAATCGCAGTTGCAAATTTCTCAATTTCACATCAAACCGCAATTAAGGGAGGGGAAATGAGTGGTTATACAAAAGCAGGGTCGATGCTTGCAAGGAATAATTACTCTAAAACCTTAAGAAACTCGGTTCAAGCGAGACCCAACTGGGCTAAATAATTCTCCCCCTTTTATCTTAAAGTCTTTAAGCAATCATTGAACGACTAGTAATTGAAGATTGAATGAAATGAACCGAAGTGAGACCGAGATATTAATTAATTTAAATACAGAAAGTCTAGTACAAATATCCAGGTATACTAATGCAAAAAAAAATCAATTAACCTGATTATATAGTATAGAAATGCAGGGCTGACTGTAAATGATTTAATTATTTTTCTATTTCTGATTAAAAAACAAACATTTTGACGAGTTTGTTAAAACGTAAAAAGAAAATAATTTTATCAACGATTGATACGAAATATAAACATTGTATCTCTGTTTAGATGCGTAGAAACTAATTTTTTACGTACTTGATTTCATTGCGAATGAGTGTTTCATAACTTTTTTGCCTCCCTAGTGCGGCAAAAAAGAAGAGTTCTTCACCTTAACGCACGATTAGTGAGTTTGTTTACATTTAACAAAACTAATTTGCTGTTTTTTTAATTAAAGTTACTGTTTATGTCGAGTTTTTAGTGAAAAACGATGAGTGATTGAAGTCATTATGACGAAAATGAGGAGAATAATACGCCTCCCAAAATAATTAATTCAGCACAAAATACAACTAATGAATTATGTCATCTTTATCAAAATAGAAATACGAACTTACATACAGAAAGTTTATTAAATATTTTTTCTGTATTTATTATTGAAATCCGACAATCGTAGATAAAGTGCGGTACGCAACTCGAGAAAAATTGCTTTGGTCTTGTGGTTTTACTACCCTTGCTATCGCTCGAGTGCAAACTCCACACTCGCATGCAAAATGCTACTTTACGCACTAGACGCGTAATGTACTATTACCCAATACATACCCATGTAGCTTGATGTGATAGATATTTTTATTTTACAAAAATACTATTTGGTAAAAGTACAATTAACCAAGCAAAGAACCAAATCATAATCGCTAATACCTAAGCAGAACTAACATTAAATGATAATTAAATATTAATAACGAACCATTTTGGAGTTTGTGGAGGGAATTTGTTTACTTTACATCTTTCAATATGTTTATACAGGGTGTGGCAAAAGTTCGGCAACGGCTAATTATCTCCGTTAATATTCGAGTTATCAAACTGCGGTTTGTTGCTATCTTCATCATGCATAAAAATCTACTTTTTTTGGTGGGTACCCATTTTCCCGCCATTTTGGTTGCCACCATATTGGATTCAACTTTAAAATTTCAAATTGGAGCCCCTATACTGTGATACATATTTGGAAAGGCCTTGAGAAAAGAATACATTTGACGCAAACCAGAGCTTTTTATCTTTCACCGTTTTAAAATGACGGCCAATTGAAATGAAAAAAAATTATATTTTCAATTTCAATTACGGCCAAAGTAAACGTTTTAGGGGGAATAATGCAAGAGTAAATTTGTCTTATTTTAGGATAGAAAATTAAAGTTCAACGCTATTTTTTTCGAAATCTTGTTTAAATTTTTGTTTGGTTGCTATAGCAACTCACGAAGTCATTTTACTTTCGCTACCAAGAATGTAACTAAACATTTTTTTTTTTAACCATTTTAGAATTTTTGAGTAAAAATTTGGATAATTTAATTCTTAATTTTTTTTCTCTTAAAGCCTTATTTTAGCAGCAATCAAGCGTTGAAAGTGACAATTTACAACTTTTTTCAACCGCCATTTTAATGTTGCAAATGCAATGCGTTTGACTGATCAAGAAAGGATTACTCTACTTATGATGAAATTATATGGAGATAAAGTAAGAAGTTTCTTCTTTAAATTTAAATAATGGTTGTTATAGCAACCAATAATAATAAAAATAAGAATTTGGAAAAAATAGCTTTGAACTTTAATTTTTTATCCTTAAATAAGACAAATTTACTCTTGCATTTTTCATTCTAAAACGTTTACTTTGGCCGTAATTGAACGCCAAAAATATAAATTGTTGTCATTTCAATTGGCCACCATTTTGAAACAATGTAAGATAAAAGGCTCTGGTTTGCGTCAAATGTTTTCTTTTTTCAAGGCCTTTCTAAATATGTATCACAGTATAGGGGTTCCAATTTGAAATTTTAAAGTTGAATCCAATATGGCAGCAAATAAAATTTTTGTAAATAAGCAAACCAACACCTCACCCCTATTAAATTTAATAATAATAAAAAAAATGTTCATTTGACTCACCAAATGAGCTGGATGAACTTAAAGTCAGTGTGGACTGGTTAACTGATTCCAATAAAGAATGTATATCCTGTGCTTCCATGTCTTGCAAGACTTGCAAGGCTAAATCGTCTTGCTCTTTCTACAAACATAATAACAATTAACATTTAGAGTTAATAATAATATACTCCACGTCAAAAGTATTTACAGTAGCAAGCACATGAGGTAACATCATTTACCGTTTAGTATATTAGTACTATTAAAAACTAAATAGAGAGTCTGAAAGTTTTCAAAAAGTTTCGTAGTCTCAAGATAATTTTTATAAGGGTAGCCAATTACTTTATTTCTAAAAAGTATATTATGGTATGTACACTATTATAATTATTTATATAATTTAAATATTATAAGTATTTAACAATCTATGATAATAAACCTATACAGATATGGTTATGTAAAATATATCTGAAATTAGCCTCGTATTCCGAAAAATCAGCTAACGCTTTTCCTTGTCCTCGCCTTTCCTTGTCCCCACTTTTCCTTCTCCTGCTTTACCTTGTCCCCACGTTACCTTGTTCCCGCTTTTCCTTGTCCCGGCTTTTCCTTGTCCCCGCTTTACCTTGTCCCGCTTTTCCTTGTTCCCGCTTTTCCTTGTCCCACTTTTCTTTCCCACCTTCCCTTATCATCCACCGACCGATTCCCTACACTACCCGCTACCTACAACAGTTTTAACACCAAAAACCAGGTATTTTTTAATATATTTATTTATATCTATTATTAACTAGCTCTATTATTAACTAGCAGTTATTACTCGAAAAACAGTCCGCAGAAGGTCTGAAATAAGTCCTTCTGGTCCTTCCAGTCATATTAACACTATTGATACATTAATTTATTGTTATATTATAATAATGTTATTCAGGATATATAAAATAAATTTAAAAAAAGGGAAAGAAGAAGCAGAGCTATATCCAAAGTGTTCAAATTCGTAAAGCAAAAAGTCGGTAGGAGTGAGAGTAGGTTTATATTTTATAGAGTAGTTCGATAACGTGTGCAGTGTGCACAGAAGTGAATGCAATAATGTACAAATAGCGAATGTAGCTTGGTCGCCTGGTTTGAGGTCCCTAGGCTCGCTGTGCTATTTAAAGTTTGGTCAAATAGAGAAGTGGGGAAAGCAACCTTCTATTCCCCTCGTCTATCTCCCTCCCCACGTTCTTTCCATAATATTATAACCTATGTATGTATTATAGTTTTAGCGATCTTAACACTTCATAGCGGTGTCGCGGTTGATTTCACTAAAAAACACTGCTGTTAGTTACTAAAAAGAATACGCTTGGGAGTATAACGTTGTCCAATGAACTCGTCCCGGCCATTGATAAAATAAACATGTCTACCAAATTTTATCGAAATTGGTCTTCTTTTACTAGAGTCACACGTTTCAGACAAAGTTCGCGAACCCACAGACCGACAGACAGACAGACACGAGACCACAAATGTTCCCTGATGTCTGACTCGGATTTCGGTCTTGGAATTTTTAAAATCGAAGACATAAAATGTTTTCGTGCTCATAAAGTGAACACAATGCTTCCGTTACCNTTTTTTTTTTTTTTTTTTTTTTTTTTTTTTTTTTTTTTTTTTTTTTTTTTTTTTTCAAGACGCGATTCCAGCGATAAACGCTCAAGGGAAAGTCGCCCAGCGACTATTCTGAGTTGGCATCGTTTTTCTAGCTGAGTGAATCAACAAGCAAACTTAAAATTGTGTGCCAGCGACTATCGCTAGAGTCGAGTCTAGGAAAACGTGCCTTAACACTTATACTATTTTGAATTGTATCTTATTTTACATTATTTAAATACTCATGTGCGGCTATTTTTTCTGTGATAGCATGTAAGAAAACTATGTGTCACACTGTTTAGCATACGCTTTCTTTTTATAATAAACAGATTTGATATAAATTGATATCATATTATTTAAATTTAAGTATAAAAACTAAAATATTATAATAACTTTGAAGACGTTACATTGCCTTCTTTTTATTTTATATTTTTATTCATAATTTAAAACTACAGTGAAATAAAAAAACATTCAATTGACATCAATAAGGTAACATTTATATCCAACTACCTAATCTATATATTAACAATATATCTAACCATCCCTAGATTATTATGATTTACTTTAATTATATAAATTAACGTAGAATATCAAATACATGTTAACTTAGTTATTACTTAACAAAACGTAAGTACAAGATCCTCTAGTACTGGATTATGGATTAGCAGAGTTTGAAGTCAGGGTAGGCTTATCAGGATAAAGACTTAGAGGGCTTTCTTAACATCAATTAGAGAAATGTAATTAGCCAAAAGGTTACTTTAAGTCGGAGGTCAGTTGAAAATCAATATATATCTATCCTTTAACTATTAACATTGGTAAGGCTGGACTAGTAAGTAAGAAGTTGATCCACAAAAGAAACAACATTTAGATTCTTCAGGAATAAATAAAAGGATATATCTCAGGATATAAAAGAAAAGGAATATCTCTTAAAGTAAAGTGTTATGGTATTTATATTCATTTGCTACAGAATTTAGACAAATATCCAAAGAATCTATTATTGACCTGTAACTGTCACTCTGTCAGGGATAAGAGTGGGTTATAGGATTACATGTCCTACAACAGAAATTGACTCTAAGTGTGGAGATATTTCTCTTAGAGTGCTTTAGGAATAATTAATAACTAACCATGTAGTCCGAGCAGAAATTGGTTTGTTCGAAAAGACCAACCTAAGCAAACGACCACGATGGTAAACCACCGAGCCAAAACCACGTTGGGTTTTTTAACCATAATGTTACCTTCGTATTTATGACCTCATCCCACATTTTGTAAATTTTTATTTGCAACTAGTTAGAGACCTACAATGATGAAAATATAAGTTTTGAAATGTAAGCACTCGCACTAGTCCTACCTTTAACCAATGCGCGCAACGTTCTCGTAAACGTGAGCTTCAAATGCAAATTGGAATTTCTGGACAACTGGGAATAGATTCTATCATCAATTCTATAAGGCAAACATTTCATACACATATTTTTTTTAGTTAAACCAACAGCGACACGGCTATGAAATGATAAAAATCGTTAAAACTATTAAAGCGGTTCTAAACGTTTAAATTAGGGAAAACAATGTTTTTACCAATATTTTACGTTCTAACGGAACCATTTTAATAAAATTATATGTAATCGTCTAAAGTATAATTGAAACAGACATGTAAAATTTCAACGGGATATAAGCAGAAGTTTTTAAGTAGTAAAGTGCTACATTTTATAATAGTTGAAATGAAGATCGGAACATGTAAGTTAAGGGACTATGTAGGACTAAAAGGTACCCTTTTCCCCTACTACACGGCTCTATCAAAATCATTCTCTTTTACGATCGACTCATAGTGATTACCTATTTTCTTAACATCTAAAATTTATTGCATTACGCTCACTTCAATAATAGAGCCACACGATGCCCAGTTATAACCTGGTTAACCGCTACCTTCTGTTAGACCTCTAGGCAACAATACTTTTCTATTGAAAACCACTATGACCCAACCACAACAAAACGCTGGTCGACCGGTTTAATTATTCCGAACGCACCCAAAAAAGTATTGCAACACCTTTGGCAAGTTTAATGGTATTGCTGCACCATTTTGGATTATACTGACCACTACAAGTAAATTAAAAGCAAATAGTTGGTAAATTTTGACTGCCTTTAGGAAATTTTAATAAGTGTGGTCAATTACTATTTTTTTTTTTTTTTTTTAAATATCCTAATTACATATATTGTTTACTTAATTTTGTAAACTCAAAAGGGACAAATCATTTTTTTGTAAATTAAATTAATTGGACCATATTTTCTTTTATCATCCTAAGAAGCCAACTTTTTTTGTAAACAAATGTACAAATTTATTTTTTTAATTATGTGATCTCAGATTATTTTTGTAAGAAAAATGTATAGATTAGTTTATATTTTTAAGGATTTTANAAGTGAAGCAATAAAATTGATCTCATGTTTCTTTTCAATGTTGACAAAAACATACATGCTTTAAAATATCACGTTAGCTATAGAAAGTACTGAAAAGGACTGTCGAGAAAGTTCCTGAGAAATACTGATTTAGCGATTTTTTTGCAAGGTGTGTGCATAGTTATTGAATGAGAAGGGTGAGGTGAAGATGCGTGAGTATAGTGTAGAACAGCGTTTTAGGTATAGTGGAGGAAGGCACGCTACTATCTACTTTCCTTGTCTCTCTGACATTCCGATATACCTACTTTCAAGTTCTCCCTTACCCTTCTAATCACCCTCACTCTTTCTACACACAGTTTAGTATGTCACTCGCAAGCCCTATCTTTTCTACCCGGACTACCCCCTTTTTCTCCTATCACGCTCTTTCACACAGGTTTTGTATAGCATTCCCACTGAACTCGTTTGTTTACAAAACTTTTTTAATAATATAGATAGATATTTTAGTTTAGTTTAGTTTAGCTATATTTCGTCCAAACCTGGGAATCTTCAAACCTTATCTGAATATTCCATATGATGTTACTATAGATATGAATGTTATTCTAATAACTTGAATAACACAATTACACTCATTGTTGTCATTCAGAATTGATAATGGTGTTTCAGAACATGCACACACATAGACTTTTAGTGAGAAATAATAAAGAAAACAACTTCAAAGACAATTTGTGTGGATTACAGTTAAATTAGAATTTCTATTATTGATTACCTTAAAAGAGAACTAATTACGGCTATATTAGTGATAACTAATCAAAATTCAATCACGATAATGTATAAAGGTATGTTTTGCAGATTTATTAATATTTATTCATGTATTCTTGTCATCCTAGGTACATCCATCCAAACAATAATGTCGGTTTGGATTTCGACGCTTTGTCTTGCACTAAGAGATAAGCTTTGGAACTAATCAGACACATTAAATGACAAGAACACAGCAAGTTATCTCTTGTTTTCAAGAGGTAGACTGTATGTGATAGAGGCAGCCGCAGCTGTTGCCAATCCCACCCTGACCTCTCTTTGTTCCACCTAGCTGTCTAGATAACAACTTGACTAATGTTCTAGGTACATGTTGTGTTTATGTAACCGTATATGTGTTGTAACCGGCATATGTTGTGTTTATGTAACCGTATATAATAGTTACCAGTTGCTTGACTAAGTTCATTGTGTCCCTGAAAACCTTTTCCACTTCATACTGCTGAAGCATGTACGGCACTTTCTTTATTTCCTGAAACAAATGAATTTTTTTAATAACAATTCAAGAAAGAAAAGTCTCACATTGTAATATAGTCTGCCAATTTGTATGGCACATAGCTTCCTCGTCCTATTTTGTACACTTTAATGATTTTATACTTTTCTTACAATTGTCATATTTATTTAATTTTCTCTCGTTGTTTTTAATCTGTAAAAATGTTTTGATTTTTTTACATGAATTAAATGTATTAATTTTGCAACATTTAAAAAGCGCAGATGATTGACATTAATCTGGGGCTATCTTCCACTCTTTCGGCAAACCGTCCAAATTGCATAAAAATCATCAAATAAGTACTCTTAAAGATGTTGGTGTAAATAAATGTATGTTTGTGAGCATGTGGAAGAGAAACAAATGGGCACAGAAGGTTGAAACTTATATTAGACCAACAGGGGGCTAATTATGACCTTCTATACGAATTGCATTAAAATAGGACGCGTAGGTTTTAAGATATTATGTTTGGTTCGAAAAAATTGAGCGACTGACCGACTCGAAACCAAAAATGTTCTCTGCTTGATTTCTAAAACTGATTTCTGTCTAGGGATTTTTGAAATGGGAGTCAACACTGTTTGTTAATCAGAACGAAGCAAAATATTTGGATAAAAAAAAAATAATAATGTTAAGCAGTTTGAAATTAATTCTTTGCTTCACACCAAGAAAATTTTATTGAACGAAAACACTTTTATTGAGACATTTCAGTAAAATCGAAATACAAACTTTTTGTATGAATGTATATGTATAATGATTTAATACGAATAAATAAAAATGTTTTTCAATAAAAAAGTAACTCTTTGTGTCGAGTGTTAAACAATAAAGTTGATCAGATGGTTGAAATAAATACGAGTCTATCTCAGGGCTACACTTTCAATAAACCATCCAAAATTTCTTCAATATCGGAATATTAAATTTAAAGATTTGGTTGTTAAATAAAAACTATTTTTTGCATCCGAGAATGGAAGCGATGAGTACAAAAGATTGAAATTAATATGGTCCTAATAAGTGGCTAATTGTGACCTAATGAGAAGATATGGTGGCTCGCACAAATATTGACGGACTGACACGAGGCTAAAAATGTTCCTTGATGTCGGAAACAAAAATTTTTATCTTGTAATTTTTGATATCGGATACACTAAAAAATGTTCCTTCTTCAGAACGATCACATAGATTTCGTTGTCTTCAGTAAGCTCGGAAGGAATAGTTTGCACCAGATATAAAATTATCAAGCAAAAATCAATGAGATTTTAGAGAAAATATAAAATCTATGGTCCTCCTTTTAAATAAGCAATATTAAGAGTGCTTTTCCAAAATTGATACACCTACACAAAGCATAGCAGTGCATGTATGCAATCCAGCAATGGTAGGAAAGAAAAAATATCTCTAAAACCACAGTATCGTGCATAACCTGCTATTCACGAGTCAATTTGAATTTTGAATATCTATTACATGGTACTGTAGATTACATAATATGTGAGATATTCCGACCAGGCAATTTAGCGGCAAGATAAACATTGTATGCAAATAACCCGTTTGAATGAACACTGAGGATGGTTTTGAAGTCTTTAGCCAAGCCTAATTGACCGCACTTCCAATCGAAACGGTCCAGATACCTTTGAACCCTTTACCAATGCCAACTACTTTTGAAAAATCAACAATTTATGAACCATTAGCTTTATAGGTTAGAAAATGATACAGTCAAAGGATTCGTTTCAACTATATAAAGTAATGGTTTTGGTAACTGCCTTAGTTATTTACTATTCTCTAATCCTAAAGATTATTTCCTGATATTCAAATAAATTTTTAATCAGTACACATCAAATTAATAGCACTTATTTAGATTTTTACTCCCCTGCGTTGTTTTAGAATATGACTTTGACTGAATAACTATTAAGAAAAAGGGATGATTAGTCCAATGTACTTTGGGACAAAGGAATATCCCACTTCTGTTTTGATAAGGGGGGTAACAGTCTAAAAAAGGATATTCAGTACATCTTCTTTAGATTGTGACTCCCCTCTGTTTTTTACATAAGGGGAGTAACAATCTAAAGGCGTGTCAAAATAATAATCTTGAAAGGCTAAACCAATATTATTAGAATAGCTAGCAGAGAGAAGTATATGATAGCATGGCATGTTTGATTCCCAAGTACATATTTTTTAATGCTCTAAATGTTTCGCTATTAGTTTTTTTTGCATCTAACTATCAAAATTTTAGCAATTAATAAATTATCAATCTGATTATTTCACAAGAATATACAAAGTTAATGTAGTAGACTAAAATTGTCGAGAAATACAAATATGGGTAATCTACAATATGATTCTAGATTACTATACAATCATATTGGATGGTTTACATGAAATATTTAAATATTTTTATCCATTTCAATGAGATTTCACCATTTATAATAAGCTATTAAGTTCAGTTTATATTCTAACAGGGTAGGGCTTTGCCTTCATATATTATGTTAATTTAAAATAGCGACGAATCAAATGAAAGGTATCAGTCTCTACTAATTTTATAAAAATTATAGGGTAAATATTTTTATCTTTTATATTGACCGTGTAAAAGTTACAAGAATGCATTTCAGACAAAATATTAACCCATTAGTTGCCGAAGTTGCCATATGGCAACGCAAAAATGTGTTTCTTTGTTTGAGTGTATCTCTCTATCTAATATTAATTAAATTACGGTAACTCAGTTTATCTGTCCTTAAGACCCTTCTAATATTTTAAGAATTAATTTCATTCCCATATTTAATGTGATTGTTCCTGTAATTGGGTATTTCTCAAAACAGATATTTGTTTTTGTAAACATTTATGAAAGTTGACTGAGAGTAACTAATATTATTATTGCTATTGTGATTTTTTATATTGTATGTCTGGTTTCTAATTCTTAAATAGTTTCATAAAGCATTTATGTTATAAACTTTTTTTTATTTTGATTTTAGTACTGCCTAATCTAGGGTCAAAGTCGAGTGTTGCCATATGGCAACATTGGCCACTCAGAGTACATAACTGTCAACTCAAAACTTTTTATGGCTTTAGCTAAAATGTGCATAATATTTGGCATACCACTCATTCCATGCTATTTATAATGCAGACCAAATGTGGAAGATACGTCCTCTTGTTTCAAAGATCCAATCTGTCTACCTAATTTCTTAAAACACTTCATACCAGAACAAGAAATCTCCTTAGAGACGATGGTTAGGTACTACGGACGACGCGACATATGACTGTAAACACATTGATTCGTGGTAAACCTGTCAGGTTTGGTTACAATAGTAATTAAATACTCCGAAAGGAAATCTGATTAATTCTGATATACACCAGGGGAATCGCACAATTATTATCAATATGAGAAATAAAGAGCTTCATTGGGCTATAATATATCTGTTGATAGATGCTCCAGTTAATATCGCTTTGCAACTAAATAGAATGTCAGATAGCTCAATTACACAATTAAAATTTACAAGAGAAATGTTATGTTATGACGTATTTGAAAATATAGCATTCCGAAAAGAAAAACTGGCAGACATTTATCTTCATAAGGACTTTTGTTTCCAGTAAAATTTTTCAAATATCAACTTCAATGGAATGTATAATTTTATAAAAAAATAAAAATAAATAACAAAATACCAGGCAACAGAAAAAGGCGTTGTATAGGCCAATATTGTTTGTCATTAATGAGAGAAAAGTGATATTGGGTTGTACTTAGATTGTTTTACACTTATCACATTGCGAAATTAATTGAATTGTTAATTTTATAAACTTTTATTTTTAATTTTCTTTGTCTTCAATGCCAAATATAGCTCAAATTATATCTTAAATAAAAATATAATTATTTTCCAGTAAATGTTTGTTTTTTACTCTGAGTAGCCAATGTTGCCATTGCTGAACCACTTAAGAAAAAATTAAAATTTAATTTTTACTCGACTTATTGGCAGTACTAGTAATAAGTTTTGTATAAATTTTGAAAAACTTCGGAAAAAAAATAATTCGGTAACTAATGGGTTAATAAAACTATCCTCTGACGAAAGATATATTATGTTAAAGATTGTTTTTAAGCCTGAAAAAATTTATATGATCGTTATTCAATTAGGTACCATTTTCAGTCAAAAAAACGGAGTATTGTGAGGTCATATCCGTAATTCCTGGTGATTTTTTTCAACCGGTCCGCGGAATTTATCTAAGTTTTTTACCGGTCCGCGTTCAAAAAAGGTTGAGAACCACTGATCTAGAG
>KZ651793.1:357198-379832 GCA_001010745.2 Gerris buenoi
CCCCCCCCCCCCCCCCCATTATAACAAGTCTAGAGAATATTAAAAATAAAAATAAAAATTGACTAACAATAAATAAAGCTAAGAAATTTAGCATGTATGTTGCACCCATACACATTTAGCATCAATGAACCCATAACTTTAAAACCGTATAAGACCTCTTCGACCCCATTCTGATAACCCAGGATCCATTAAAATCTAAACTTTATGCGAAGTGGATGTAGAAAAGGTCTTCTAGGACCATTAAATACTATCGGAATTGGTTTTTGCCTGCATTCAACAAAAGTCTATATATGAAACTCAAAGTCGTCCAATAAATTTTGAATGCTGTGAACCCATGTGTGCTTTCGCTTTGCTAACAGCACTGAATAATACAAGCGAAGAGAATGGGACAACTTTCACCCAGTTTTTTTTTTTGTAATCCGGTCCAAAATTGTTTGGCTTTTTTGTTCAGAATAATTGTCCTCCCTAACTTTTTTTGTGCTTTGTTCTCACGAAATATTTAAAGAATGAATAATAATACCAGCCCATAAAAACCAAGTTTTTATTATAAATCCTTTATATTTTTGCATTTTAGTTCTGAAGGGAAATATTGGTATTCATTCATTTCAATTTTAAATAAATAATTTAAAATTAATTAATTAGTAACATTTAATTAATTATTATATTTGTTACAATGATTTTGTACCGGTAGAGAGTCGAAATGCCAAGATTCAGCAAGATTGGATAATTAATTGAATTTTTATTTATTGTATTACTTTTTTAAATTTAATTATCCCATTCATTTTGAAAAAGATAATTTTTTTAAATTTAATTAATTAATGAAATTAATTAATTAATTAATTTGTTAAAATGTTTTTATATTGGTAGAGTCTATGTGCAAAGTTTGAGCTCGATTGGATGACTGGAAGTGGGTTAACTAGCCCTCCAAAGATTTTATATACCAACCAATTAATTAATTAATTAATTATTTTTTTATTTTATTTTTTAAAATTTATTTAATCCATTCATTTTATAAAAAAAGAATTAATTAAATTGAAAAATTAATTAATTAATTAATTAATTAAATTTAATTAATTAATTAATTTGTTAAAATGTTGTTGTATTGGTAGAGAGTCTATGTGCCAAGTTTCAGCTCGATCGGATAAGTAGAAGAGGGTTAACTAGCCTTCCAAAAATGTTGACGCCAGGCACCCAGGCACCCAGGCACTCCCCCAGGCACTCCCCCAGGCACCCAGGCACAAAAGTGAAGTTAATATAAAGGATTTAAAAAAGACTGGATTCCACACAAGTTAAACTGTTATTAATGCACGATATTCAAAACGAAATCATTGAAATATCAGGTAGCATATACCTTATTGCATTAAAGGTTATAGTAAAGGGATTAAGTAAGCAATTATTTGTAAGCTAAGGGAACACAAAAGACATAAAAAAAAACAAATAAGTCTTGCACCAACTAATAGCACTTTCTATAGTCCTACTGCTTCTATATGCTAATTTAGAAATTTTATTTTTGTTTGATTTATACCATTATTTACCTATAACAAATCTGGTTAGAAGACAACAGTAATGAATTACTTCCTTACGTTTAAAATTGTTATTTTTCAAAAGTTTTCGATCTATAAAAATCTCAAAATCTAATAGCAGATTTATCTTGATTTTTCTTTAAATTTAAAATAGGTATTTTAAATGCCAACCATTCGAGTATATTTAAAAGTAAATTGAATTTACCTGTGAGCTCATCATAGTTTGGTATATTTCCACTAATAACAGCATCTGTTACAAGAGCCATGTATTCGGCTGCACGTCTTCCTCTAGAAAGAGATTTGTCACACAGAAATATGTTAATCAAAACAGCACTAAAAAAGTAATAAGGTCTATTCTATGCCGTATTTACCCCATAATGAGGTAAAACAAAGGACATAATAATGATTAAAATACTGAATTGTTAATGTAGTAAAACCTTTTACCCTCTGATGCGTCGTAACATTCCTCAAAAGGAAAATAAAATCGCATGCAACATTAACATTAGTAAGTAAAAATGAATGTATGCGAATTCAAAGTAGAAATAGATATTATATCAACGCTCCTTGAATCTTATAATGATCCGAGTTCTTCTAAATATTTTCTGATATTCCGACATCATTACGGAATAAAAGAGAGAAAGTAAAGAAAGATGTACTGGACTGCAAGAACTTGGGCAATGACTTTATAATGATTTTAACATCTATATTCCTTCTACTGTCAACCGATACTAAATTATAGCCCAACATGAAAACGGTTATACATAGATTTGATATATGTGTAATTTATAGTGTCATGTTTAATACTTGGAAGAATGAAGTAAGCCCTACCTAATACTTCCATCAGTAAATATTCACAGTAAAAAAAAGCTGCTCATTATCTGTTATATACCAATTTTCCATTTAATAAAAAAAAAAAAAAAAAAAAAAAAAAAAAAAAAAAAAAAAAAAAAAAAAATATGACTTAAAAATAACTGGAATACCTTTGAAGTTTATCGGCTGCTTCGTACAGAAGTATGGCTTGAGCATGCTTCAAGCTATGCGTCCAAAGTCTAGCCTGAAATAAAAAATATAAAAAATAGGTAAAACAAAAATAAATGTTACACCACTGTCGGGTTGTTTAAAGCAAATAAGAGGATATTAAGTCAATATTAGATACAAAGTAGGTCAACAAAGTACAAAGTAGATGGAGAACTTGTATAAGCTGAAGCGGTATATTTAACACAGTATAAGAGATCTCTGCAGAGTATCAATAACAATTATTTATGGATGATTTTTAAACCTCTAACAATTACAAGTATTGTGTATATTTTGGACAAAAAAATTTATAAATATATATAAACAAACATTATAAATAACAAATAATATACAGGGTGAGCCAAAAAAAAACGCACTTTTTTGAACTCTGAACACTAATAGCTCAGCTTCTGTAGTAGATAGAGATTTGGGGTTTGCGGGGTCTAAAAACTTCGTTCTTCTACTTTAAATTTCATATTTATATCTTTAAAAACGATTGGGTGAAAGCCACGCAACGTCGTCCGGGTAGTTATCTTGTCTGGTATTTTAGTTTTGATAGAATAAATTACCATATGGTGGAAGAAGGAGGGTTATTTGTAGTAGGTAAGTGGGAGGAGTCCCTCAGTGTTATAACAAACATTGATGATGGGTTAAGCACAATTTTGCCTGAAATTAAAGATCAAATGCTAAATTACACGTTTATGCAAGATGTTACCCCGTCCTATCGCTCCTTGCGAGCAATTCAAAACTTGCAAGAGAATTGCCCAGACTTCAGGCAACATTGTGCTTAACCCATCTTCAATATAAAAGAAGGAAGGAAGACATCACCAAGTCTTATCCTAGCATTTTAAACAGTGGCACTAACTATTTGAGCTGTGATGCGACGGAAGAATTTGTACTCATAAAGTAAAGGCACTCGAGTGATGCATATTTCCCTATCCACTGTAGTTTTTCATCGTTCATCGTTCTTGGAAACTTCTTTCTCAAAACGTCCGCTCATACCTCCGCTCACGGAAAGAGGACATTAGTAGCCGCCGCTTACTAGAAGACATTGTGCCTCTAATTTTTACCAAGAGTGTGCTAAGTGCTAGTACCCCTTCTACTGCCCGCCGTTTCTGCTCAAGAAAACTAATCTTCTGAGTCGGTTGTAATTCCTAGGTACTTAATTGCAGGCTTGGTGTCACCGACTACCTCCCAAACTCCGACAGGACAAATTGTTAGGATCCTCTACTTGGTTAAAAGTAGGACCTATGTTTTACTTAGGGCCGAGGATAGGGCGTCGGCTATCCAGCTGATGACCGATTATAACACCCGGCTCAGCTTCACTTAGGCCAGTGGCGTGCGGACACTGTCACAGTGACGATTTCCGCGTATTCCATGATGATATGTTGAACAAAATATATAATATATATGTATCTAACTAAACACGTGGAACAATTATTAAGTCATCTTGATGGGTAAAAAAAAGTTCTATACCGATACAAATTCGCCATCTAAATTTTCTTTAATTTTTTTCTTTTACGAGTTTGATCTTTATCTGGGGGCGCGGCAGTGCCCCGCGAAGTCGAGAACAGCCGTACCATCCTTTACTGGAACCAACTCACGGCAATTTGGACCCCCCTATATTATCCTTTTGAAGATACTTAAATATATAAAAGTAATTTTAATTTAAAGATCGTGACAAACTGAACCGGAAATTAAAATTTCACACCTCTACCTATAGTAGTTCATAAGATATATGAGCCCAAAGTTTTGTTATTTCGTCACTCACTCACTCATCATAATTCTAAAGCACTTCTAACAATCCTAGAAACTTGAAATTTTGTATATAGGTAGAGTTTATTGTACAAATAAAGGAGAAATCTAATAAACTGGTGCTTTGTTCATTTAAAAGCTAATAAAAAAAACGCGTGTTCAAAATATTGTAAAAAATTAATTTTTTTTTTTAAAAATTAAAATTAAAATTTAAATTTTTTNCCTAATGCAGACTTCCCTCGATATTGTAAAAAGATGGTGTCAGAAGGAGGGCCTAAATGTCAACCCTGACAAAACCATCATTGTACCATTTACCAAAAAAAGGAAACTGAATTTAAAATCCTTAAAGCTTGGCAATACTACAATGCCATCATCTGAAAAAGGTGGGCATTGCTGATGATGACATTTGGCGCTTATGCTGTGAAGCAACGAAAAGTGCAGAACTCATTTGTGCGACTGTGAAGCAGCTGTACAAAAACGGCTGCTGATGCTTGGTAAGGCAATCTTGCTAACAACCGACATACAAAAGACAGCTCCCAGAGATATCCTCAGCTTTTTCCAAAGTCTGAATATTGACTGGGAAATGTAATAAATACGGACTACCCCACAATAGACAATCTTTGGTCGCAGTGATTAGAGGTACCAATATGACTTAAAAATAAGTTATCAATTAGACTTAAATAAGTTATCAATTAGACTTACACTGTCCCAGTAAGTCCTACTAGGTCCAATTGATCCCAGTCAAAGTACATGATGTTTGTCCATCCCTCTCTGTATTCTCTTTCCCAAATCACTCTACACGTTTAAATTTAAAATCATTTTCTGACTTGGCAAATACACACCCCATAGAGGCTAAAATTAAATGCAGTGTTGTATACAAATTCGTATCCTTGTGCTGCGACACTCAAATGAAAAAATAATATTTATTATTTGAATTAAGTTTGTGGTATGAATTTGCCAAGTCAAAAAAGGTATTTAAATTTAAACGTGTAGAGTGATTTGGGAAAGAAGTAACAATTCCCTCCCTGTTATTAGCAATGTAAAGTACATTTGCAATGCAAGTCGTATATAAAATCAATTTCCCTAATAACACGGCTTTAAATAGATTATAATATGTATAGGTACTTTATATGTACTTTTTTCCATATTCACAAAAAAGTCTAAAATCCTTGACATTATAAAAAAATATTTAAAAGAAAATTAGATATTTTGCAAAATTCTACTTTCTACTTTTTTATGTTTGAATCCTTTTTCATGTAGTCCTTTTTTTATTTTTGTCCCTTTGACTCAATTGGACTTTGATATTCTTAGAAGTGGAAGAACGAAGCTACCTAATGATTCAATTAATTTATCGCGGGTCGCTTACTTTCTTGTAAAATTAATTGACTTTCTTTCTCTTTTACATTTTGTTAATTATTACCTACATAAGAAAAGAAAGTTCTGAAGTCTAATTATGAATACATACACATTTTAAAGACCTTGGTCCGCTCATTTCATGCTCAAAAGAAGTCAATAGAAGTATTTATGCTACAACGATCAATACAGCTGTGAATGTTTCATTAAAACGATTTTTTTTAAAGTAAGGTACGAAGCAGGTAAAAAAAATTAAATTTGTAAATATATAACATTTGAGTGAGTGAGAGACACTAACGGATGTAACACGCAAGCTTGGCACGTATAGGAACTGCTGCAACATCAGATATTACGTGGTTAAGATGTGGGCTCAGCATTGTGCCTTGTCCGGCATCGTTTCGTCGCGTTCGACACGTCACAGGCCCGCCGATGCCCACCTAACTCTGGGTCTATACCAGGTCCAGAAGATCAGATATGGGGCTTATCAGAGACGATTGGCGATCGTGCACTAATACCTCCATACTTGCTTGACTGGCAAAACACATCAGCAGTATGGTACCGTATTTGCAAACTGCAATAAGCTACAAAATGTATGAGTCAGACACCAAGGCAAGTATCACCCAAGCGTGGCAAAACAAGCAAAACCATGCAGGACATGGTGCAATGCCGAGCCCACATCTTAACGTGGTAATGAGATGTGCCACGCTTGCGTGATACATCTCTTGGTGTCTCTCACTCACACAAATTGTGTAGCTTATTGCGTGTTGCAGTGTGCAAACGCGGCATCAAACAGCTAATTTGTAAATATACATATGATGGGGATTTTCAAAAGATAAGAATAAAAAGTTTTTAGTAAAATCCAGCGGAGAAGATACTGTAACAAAAACGCTTCGATTATAAGAGAGAGGGGTTGGTTTAACATAATCAATCATTATTACTCATATATTTTGGTTGTCATGGTCAGCCGTTTGTTAACCCATATAGTTTCAATGAGTTTCAAAGAGAGACCATAGTTTCAATGAGTTCACAAAATGAGATAGGCCTGAGTTGTTCACTTAGACTTCCTAAAAGAATACATTTAAATTCATTAAAATCCTTACATGATAAGGTTATCATGTAGGATTATGTTTATGTTTATCTAGGTTTTATACTGAGATAAAATACAGTGAATATAGTTGCATTCGTAATTCTCATTGTATAAAAATTTAAAGGAGTTTAAAAAGTTTTCTGCCTTTTAAAATATTTATGAACAATAAACTTTGAGTGAATTATAGAACGAGTTTTTTTAGAGCAAATTATTTACATATAAATGTGGAAAGTGCATTTATTTATTAAATGGTGAGTTAGAATAGTGTCTAATTGGAGAATGAAATATGTTATCTAGTCCAACAAACTTGGTTACGAGAGCTCTCTAGCTTTTATTTATTTCAAACAAAAAGTTATTACAGTATAACACTGAAGCAACATGATAAATAAATAAAATAGATGCCACAGAAATATTTTTGAGTTAGAATTCTTGATCTCCCCTAGTGAAAGCTAGAATTCACAATACAGTAATTCATGGAAAGACACGCAGCTGTTTAGGCCTGAATTCTGCGCTATCAAAGAATCATATGTGTCAGAGAAATTTACAGCAATTCAAACCCTATCAAATCCCCGAATCCCACAGGAATATAAAGATAATCGCTGGTAAATTCGAAATAAACATGAGAACAGGAATAAAGTTGACGTTTCTTGGATCCCTGGACCCATGGACATCCTTCAAAGGAAACAAAATACTGGATGTAACAGAAAAAGGAGCTAATAACATAATTGCAAAAGCGCACAGCACACAAACGGGTCCTAAATAGTCAAACCCTGTTTCATACATCCAATTTAAAGCTCATGTCTGGAAATAGCTCTTGCAGGAGCACATAAAGAACCGGAACAAGCATTTAGATAAACGCGGGAATATTAGTGACCAGCTTACGGAGCACAATAGGACACCTATTGGCTAGGAAATTGTTCAATTATAGGAAGACACGAAAAGTTCCTCGAACTCTATTTTGCCCTAAAAAAAAAGAAGAAGAGAAATCACCTGAAGGCAATATAGAAATGTGCCTTAATTTAATTTTCCAACGCTTTATATTTTATAGTCACTTTGAGGCTAGAATTAGACAAATATAGGTAGACAAAGATAAAATCAGGCTTGAAATACCTGATATCAACTTGTCACTTGTGCTGTATGTGATGTAGGATATTTAAACCTATTGGCCATTAGTAAAGGAGTATAGTTTTACGTTTGACTCTTGGTTCTCATAGTAATAACAATAGTTAAATGTATATTTTTAAATAAAACTTAGCTTACAGTTGTAGTATATATGTATATTAATGGAAGTTTTAAAATTCGCAGATAAGTTTTTCACATTTAAGAAAGAGCTTAATTTATTAATGAAAATGGTTAAACTTTTGTCTATTTTGAACATAAATTGTTGGAGTGAATTGGAGTTCGTAAGTTTTTAGACAAAAATAGCAAACATTTGGATTCTTTGGGGACTACTTCTATTCGACATTGTAAAAATTCATTGCCGGCAGTATTTAAATTATTCTAAGAGAGAAATGTTGTAATATCACAAAGAATACCTTTTTTTGCGAGTAACTTTTTTTACAAACGTATTTTTTAAATTTTTCTTGGATCATTTTGGTGTATAATTATACAATATAAAGTAAATGTAAACTTAGTTCTTTTAAAACTTAAAAAAACAAGGCATGTTCTTTATATTACTAAACTTCCTCGCATTCAGCGGTTCCCTTTGTAAATTTTTAATATGGGGAAAAAACTGCATGACATTAAACGAAGTTTTATGACTTAACACATTAAAAGTAGGTGAGACATTAAAAACCAAAATTAAGTCAAATAATGGCTACAAAATGACACTTAGCAACCTTTTGCTGTAACAAATAGCTGAATAAAAGAAAACGTTTAAAAAGAATTATTTTTACTAAACCGCTTTAAAGGTATTTGTAACATTCCTAGATAAAAATAAACAATTACAATTATTCCACACCTCTTAAAAGTTTTACATCCAAGAATCGTACATTCATACATAAAGCTGCGGTCACAAAACACACGTTTACAAGTAGAGTCATAAAATATCAAATAGAGAACATTAAAATCAACTTTTACTTAAGATTATGAGGCGAAATCATCTATTAAAACTTACTTCAATACCAATAAAACCTCATATAGCTTTTTTTAGGAATAACCATTTTTCCGAGATAATCAAGCACAAAGAGCTATGAAATAATGGTTAATTCATTATCATGCAGTGACTTTCTTTCCATATTTAGTTTTTCAAATAAGAATAAGAATTATCATTTAATCTTATAGTTTAGAAGTAACTAATAAGTCCTTGTAGCATTTATTCAAGACTAAAATATTTTAGTCACACAAATCATTTAACATAAATGTTGAGATTGAAGTTCAATTATTATTCCTACCTTGTCAGTTTTGAAAGTTTTGTCCATATGTGATGTATGTATGGAATTTGTCTTAATTTTACTTAATTCCGTAATTTCTTTACTATAAGCAATAAAGCAATTGTTATAGTAATTGATTTTGTATTTGTTTTATTTTAGAGAAATACATAATATATTCTATCCCTAGATAAGTATTTCTTTTGTTTTATAAATATATATACAATATAATACCGACAAATATTTATTGAAAAAGTTTTTTCAAAATACAATAGTTTAAAGGTCTGCAATGAATAGTATAAGATATTATATCATAATATGTAAATTTAATCAAAACTATAAGAGCATAAGGGAAGTGACATAAACAAGGTTAAAATTGGATTGACTAGAATAGCTAAGTTCGGAGAAGTAAAGTCCTAAAGTAAGGAAAGGGTCTAAGTAGGAATTATGTTTCACTCCCAAGAGACATGTCCAAGGATCCTATTTAATTCCTTCGGTCCAATGGAGTCAGCTTCATATCCTACTTTAGACCCTTCTAAATAGTACCTTAAATATACTATTTTCCTCAATATTTTATCTATTTTGTCAAAAATAAAATAAATAAATAAAATTAATGTGATATTTATACTTCTAAGATTATTTCTTATACAATGACACTCGATAGATAGATTCCAAAAAATATATACAATTTATGTGAAATATTTTTGAAACAAATCTTAAATAGATTTTATCTATCAATCTATATCTAGGTCAATACTTTTATAACCATTGTTTTAGAGTATTTAATATACTGAAATAATTTTGAAAAATCTTTAAGTATACGATGTAAATAATACCTAGTAATTGGTTAAATGTATTGATATTAATTCTAATCCTAATTATAATAATTCCTCACCTAATTTATAAGAAATATATATATCATCAGTCTTATCACATACTCAGTCTAGACTTATTTTCTCCAAGAGAAAATTAATAGTTTTTAATGAATTTTATACAGTTTATATGAGTACAGTGTTTCAACAAGTAGTAAAAGTATAAGTTATAATTTGTAGGTTGACGTACAGTTGGATGACTGCAAAATAACTTAATAAAGAAAAATGAATATAGAATAATAATAGAACAGAAAAACTGAATAAAGGCCTGAAGATGCCTCAAAGGAGGTGAAATATAGCCGAAATGGAGTTGTTATAAAGTTTTATTNTATGTATTATCAGAAATGTATTTCTGATAGACTTTTCGTGGTTTTAGGTTTCTGTACGAAATACGAAAAGAAACCTTATATTTAACGGCTCTGTCTGTCTGTCTATCCGTTGGCATGTTTTAATTTATAAACTACTATAAACACTACTACTATAAACATTAAATTTGGTGCACAGGTGCATCTTGGCATTTGGAAACACTGTACACTTTTTGGAGTTCTCCCACTTAATATTTCTAAGATGGTGGCCAATATGGTGGGCGACTAAAAAACATTTTTTAGTCACCATGACATGTTGTACATCAATTTAAAGGTCTTGAAGTGTAGAAAAAGAATATTGAACTAATAAAATTGTGCACTTAATAATTTTAACTTAAGCGTACAGAAACCGGCGATTATCGCCTCACATACTTACGTGAAGCGCGCCTTACTTGTTTTCTTACATACACGAACCATATGATTACTGATTACCTCTTCTTTTAAAGAGTAAAAAACCAATTACCTTTGTTAAAATGTATAAGGAAAAGTCATTGTGTAAAAGGGCGTATTTACAAGACGTAAGAAAATCAAGTGGTGTTAAAAGCATAGGTACTAAGTTAGTCTTGGAAAAGCCGCGAATTTTTCCTTGTTTTCTCCAAGTTAATTAAGCGTAAGAAACAAGCGGCTCTCCATCTATTAACTGGGCGCTTTTCCCCGGGGTGAGAAACAAAACAACCCTTGTATATGTTGCAGTTGCAGAGCAAGGATGAAATTAGCGCTTTTGTTAAAACAAATGCTGAAGAAAAATCAAGGAGGATAAAGACTAAACATCCTCCTCTAAGACTTACAGCCAATCCCATTTAAACATAATCTTATCACAGTAAAACTTTTAATTATTTATCTTTTCTACAAATCTTTAACTAAACTGCTACGATAAAAACCATTAAGCTCAAACTGTCTTGATAAAATGAAATATAGGTGAAATTTTTCACGTCTTAAAACATAAAATCAATTCTTTAAAACTAACCAACTACCAAAATATCAGCTCATAGAAACACAGATAACAAAATCAAATGTATCCTATGCTCATATTTTGGATAAACTACCAATTTATGAAAAATTCATACACACGGTGATACTGAATTTGAAACCTAAAATATCTAATTAATTATTATCCTACATTTTTTTCAAAACAGATTTAGGCCAGTCCCTGACTTGTCGGTACAGTATCGGTAAGCTCGCACGCTCGGTACCGATTCGATACAGATTCTTTACCCAGCGCTTATATCTTAGTGAGTCCTCCCTGACTAGGGCAGTAAGCGTAGGAGCGACGCAGTAAGGGATCGGTACGAACAAGCAGCAAAACAGAAGCGGTATAATAGTATCTACTTCTGACGATGACATATTCACGCCACAACACTACCGTAACTGCAAGATTCCACCGAAAGTATAGCGACAAGTGGGGAGATGAAGGCGGTATCTGTCGCGAGAGGCGTATTTTATATTTATTTAGTTACTTATTTTTATTTACTTTTTAATTATTTTGATTTAATTTGTTTTAAATGAAAAATATGACTATTCTATTCACACCAACCATATTCTTACAAAATTAACTGTGCTAATAACTTCATTAATCAAATCCTTACCCTCTCTGATAAACAATTTCATAACGAAAACATATCATTTATAAAAGATACACTTCATAAAAATAATTACCCCAACAGAATAATTAATAAACTACTCCAAAAACACAATAACAACATTAATAATATCTCACAAAATACGACACCTCCCGTTTTAGCTAAATACTACACTCTGCCCTACATAAAACACACTACTGAACAAATTAAAAAATTGTTTCAACCTTATAATAATATCAAAATAGCTCAAAAAAATTCCACCACCCTAAAATCAATTTTATACTCCAAACTCAAAGATCCCATCCCTCCTCTGCAACAAAGTAACGTCGTATACCAAATTAACTGTAAACAATGCCCTGCAACATACATAGGAGAAACTTCACAACAATTCAAAAACAGATTCCATCAACATATCAAAGACATCTCAAACAACAACACTAACACAGCTATATCAGAACACGCACACAACACTAAACACACATTAGACACAGATAAATATAATATTCTACACACTGAAAAACATCACCAAAAACGACTTACACTGGAAATGTTATACATAAAATCAAATACAAACAACATAAACTTGAAACAAGACACCAATAAATTAAGCAACATTTACACAAATATTATATTTAATACAAATAAAAATAAATAATTCAAAATTTTTGATTAGGTATGTCAGTTAAAAAAATAAAATAAATTATTTTCAAAAAAACATATAAAACAATCAAAATTAACTTATTAACTTGGTAAGACTTTCATTTCCAAAATTCATTTTTACTTTTTTCATTTTGACCATTTTTCTCCAAATTTACAGTATTTATAACATTAAAAACCTGAAGAAGCCCAGGTTCCCTGGGTGAAAGCTTGTTTATTAAAATACAATAAGAAAAGAAAAAAAGGACTTTCATTCCAAACAACAACGAACTCCAAATAAGAAACCTCAAGTCCACAAAAGAAAAACTTCAATTAGAAAAATATGACATTCCTAATAAAACTCTTGAAGGAAATTGGCTTGATCCATTTATAAATTTAGAAAGAAATTGGATATCAAGACAAGTGGTAGCAGAAGCGTATCAAAATGAGTTTTAACTCAACGAGACGGTCTACAAACTTAGCCATTTATAGATTGAAGCAAACTTTTGAAAACGCTGACGAGTTTCTAAAGTTGAATTCGGAGAACTATCGAAGAAAGGAGGCATCGGAAATCTGTGTTAAACTCCACAAGTATGCCCAGAAGGTTGAGGAGCTGAAGAATAATCTTGATAAACTGGCTGAGGGTAACGATGAAGATACTCGAAAATTCGAAGAAAAGGTAGAAGAATACGAGGTCCTGCTTCTTGATGTAGTAGATAAGTAGTAATAACTCTTCAACATCAAATGTCTTCAACGACCGACGATCATCGAAGATTAGAAATGGAGCTGAAGCAAAGTGAAGAGGAGAAAAACAGAAATAGTAAAGAATTAATACTGACAAGGGAGAACCTTCGCAAACAAGAACAACTTGTGACCGATCTTACAGACAAAAACAATATTAAACACATAGAATCAACCTGCTGAAAAAGGAAACGGATCTGTTGATACGGGATACAAAAAGAGCGACGGCAACGGCAACTACTTACGAACTAAAATTGAACCGATCTAAAGAAGAAATCGATCGTTTGAAACACAACTTGAAATCGTCACAAAACGGTGAAAAAGAAGCGAGAGACGGTGGAAGAGCTAAAAATGAAGAACTAACTCAATCGGTGAGAGAACTTGAAAAACAGAAATCCGAACTATCTGTAGCTTTTAAAAAGCAGTTGAACTTAACTGAGAATTTGAAAAAGCAGGAAACATTGTTCAAACAGGAAAAATTTTGAAACATGCTGATGATGAATTTCTAAAGCTTTTACACTGGACTAACTCGGAAAAGGTCCAACCTGTGTTTGTTAAAAATCGATTGAAAGAAATTAAAGCGCACTCAAAGTACGAATTCAGATATAAAGTCTGACAAGGCCATATTTGCGGGGGAAGCCCTCAAGTCGGAGATTACATACAAGTACGCTCATCATCATCAGTACCCAGAATTCGATGGAAAACAGGAATCATAGAAGAACTCGTTGAGGGGCACGATAAAGAATGTCGTGGAGGGCTTACCTGGGCTCAAGACCTACTATTTTTACTGCCTTTGATCAGGTTTAAGCAGATTATACTAAGCATCAGGTGGCTGGAGTGTCGCGAGAGGCGAATTTCATATTTATTTATTATTTTATATTTATTATAGGCGAAATTATTTATTTAGTTATATATTTTTTATTTACTTGTTTAATTATTTTGATTTAATTTGTTTTAAATGAAAAATATGACATTCCTAATAAAACTCTTGAAGGAAATTTGCTTGATCCATTTATAAATTTAGAAAGAAATTGGATATCAAGGTAAGGTATCAGTAAAGCAGAAAATACCGCATACCGATATCGTACAGACAAGTCAGGGAGCAGCCGGGCCTTACTTTAATCAAAATCTCAGAAACTATAGATTTCTCTTGGAAAACTACTTAGATAGTTAAATTAGAATTTCATTGGCTCTGAAAAAAAAATTTTTGTGAAGGAGTACTTGTCCATGATGTTTTAGAGTTTTTAGTGGATAGTGTTGATATGAAGTTGAAGTGTGGGTATGATTTATCTTCTTTTTTTTTTTTCAAAACTGTAGACTACAGACTATTGCGTCATTTTTTAAAAACCACTTTTTAGGACAATGGGGACTTAAAAACGAGGTAAAAATACATCTAATTACTTGTAATCAAGTATCAACTATGCTTAGTATTTAGACTACATTACGAAACTACAGTCTATAAGATTAAAGTTGGCACAATCGAAGGCGGGAAACTAAAAACATGGAGGTAGTTTTGGGGTTATAAAAAGGGAAAATCGGTTTTGCCATGTTATATTTTTTTTCTGGAACAGGGGTAGAGTAGAGCATTTTTTTTCTGAAGTTGAATTCAACATGGGGGACCAATAAAATCGTTTCCCTCAAATTTTCCCACCTGCTGATTGTGCCAACTCTAATCTTATAGACTGTAAGACGTAATAATACACTGACACTAAACCCGCAGGACATCTTTTAATGTGAAATTGTTCCAACAAATAGGCCGTTTTAGTTTTAGGGTTCCATTGGTAAAACCAAAAAAAAAAAACCTTATAGTTTCGTTCATGTGTACACTCTGTACGGGTACGGTTCTAATAACTTTTGAATTAAAAGACATTTTGACGCTCATAAGGAAAAATACAGCGAAATCAAAATTATCAGGTGTTTGATTTGAGTGGGGTATCAAATAAAAGGTATTAAAGAGAAGATTACAAAAATATATTACATATGTGTGTAAATTGTTTAATTTTTCAAGCCATTTTGTCAAAAAGCATCAACAAATATAATTTAAAGTTAGTTATATTTCCGTATAGAGCTAGCATAATAAATAAAGACAAATAATAAATATATAAACAATGGATTAACACGTTTTAAGGTCCCAGGAAAATTTTTGCTTCTGAGCTTACCGAAGGTAACGGAAGCTATGTGATCGTTCCGAAGAACGAAAAAATTTCAGGTCTCCGATTTCAAAAATTCCAAGACAGAAATCCGTTTCAGACATCAGGGATCATTTTTGGTTCCGTGTCTGTCTGTCGGTCTGTCGGTCGGTCTGTCCATCAATTTTGCGAACCGCCATATCTTAAAAACTACACGTTCAATTTTAATGAAATTTGGGTGGTAGGTCATAATTAGCCCATTGTTGGTCCCATATAAGTTTTAACCTTCTGCGCCTAATTGTTTCTATTCCACATGCGCACAAACATACATTTATTTACAGCCATATCTTTAAAAGTAATCATCTGATTTTTATGAAATTTTTATGGTTTATCGAAAGTAGCCTGCAGATAGCACCTGCCTAATTTCAACCTTCTGCGCACTTCAAATCGTACTAAATTAATATGTCTTATACTACAAAGCCGCATGGCTCACTGACTCACTGACTGACATTAATGTTTACCCACTTCCAGAAGAGCTAGAGACTTGCGGTTTGCGCCATTCGACGCGCAACGTCCACATTGTGAACCAAAATAATTATAAAAAGTTCACTTTTCCCCCTCCTTCCACCCTTAAAAAAATAAAAATGGCCGACTTGATTTTTAAGCTGGTTTGAGGGCTTATTGCAGCTAAACGGTAAGTCGTACTAGAAAATGGATAACACAAGTGGTAACTGATTTTAAAAGATCTACAACTTTAGTCCTATGAGTTTTTGTCGAATCATCATCGGTTGTACCTTAGATGGTGATAATTTTGTTATTTTTTGGTTTTATTTTTTTCCATTTTTGTCTTTGAATGGCCATAGATTCTATAATAGTTGACCGATTTTATTTCTGATTGCGGCGGTTGAATCTCACACTAATGCTCTTTAAATTGAGTATATTTTATTTCATTAGTTCATCCTACTTGCTGAGAACATGAGAGTAAACTTTTTCCCGTGCGCCGTGTCACGTGACCACTTTTTTTGGTTTTTAATATTGTGTCGTATATCATTTTAAAGGCCTTGATATGTACATTAAAGCTATTTTATTTGTTGATTTTTTAAAAATGTTGTGCATGTACTTTTGTACCGATTTATAATTTTGTTGTAGGTTAAAGGGTTTAAATACTTTTTGTTATTAGGTTTTTTAATTACATATATGTATTTATTAGACAAATGAATGCCCTTTTGTATTGCTTGTTCTTTAAAAATATAATTTTGGTACCTTTAGAGTACAAGGGTACAAATGTTAAAGTTACTCTTTTATTATATGATGTATATCGTTAAAAAGCTCTTGCATAATAGATTAATTTTTGTTATATTCTATTTTTGTGTTATTTTTAGTATTGAGAGGGGGGTTAAAATTAAAATTTAAAAAAAACAAAAAAAAACCTGCTAACATATGGCGCTTATTGGAGGCTTTGTTTCTCCAACAAATGTTTAAATTTCTCCAACTTTATTAAATATTTACTGGAACACAGCTGCGCCGTTCCAACTTTTTGATTATTTTTATCGAGGTATATATCTTAATTTGTTTTTTTTTTCTTTGCGAGGAAGCTATGTGCCACATTAATTGGCAGAGTATTTTAATAATAAAATTGATTCCAAAAATACATATAAATAATGATCAGAGTTTAAATTTCACCTCTTTAGAAATCAAGCTAAAACATTGAAACTTTTAATGTTGAATAATTTTCTAATCATCTTAAGAAATTGAATTAAAAATTGAAATTAAAAATTGAATTAAAAATCTTAAGTTAAACTGTTAAAATGTTTAGCATGAATATTAAAATATTACGTCAAAGATATTTAATTATTTATGATGTTCAATTAAAACTGCAAAACAGCATCGATTAATGGGTTATATTAAAAGCAATTCAAAGTGATTTAAGGAGTTTCAAGGATAATATAGGGAAATTATACAGATCAGATAATAATACAGCGTTTGAGGTAACACTGCAAGAGATAAGGGATTGCAATTCACTCAATTACAAAGGTCAGTGAATATACAATACAAATTATAATTATTACAGTAAATTTAATTGGTGAACAAAATTATTTAAGTGAATGGTTGTTTATTTTATCTGTCCGAATCAGCATAATTCACAGAATTATGTGCTGTCATTCATTGTGTACCCGATTCATTTTAAATTTTCCGTAAGTAGAATTAATTGATTAGTCCAATGATAAGCAATTAAATTGTTCGATACCAGTTGCTTTTAAACGTTTATCGATTAATGATAGCAGTGGCGTACCTAGAACTTTTGCCGCCCGGGGGGCGGTCTCAAATTTCCCGCCCTTTTTATAAGTCAATCAAATTATGGTTTTTATAAATTAATAAACATAAATAAATACTTGTAATTGAGACAACCTATAGGTGGGACATTTTTTTTTTACCATTGGATGTCATATTTAAATTAGGCAGTAATAAAGGAGGTCGCATAAGTTGATATACCTATAAACGCAACCTTATTAAAAATTTAAACAAGATACTTTTTTAACGACCACAAGAAACCTTCAGAGGTCATAGGTTCCTCACCTATAGTACAGTAAAATTTGCTAAAAAATTGTCCAAACCTAAACATCCAAAAAAAAAGTTCTACCCCACGCCAAATTGTTCTATACCCTCCTCGTAGTAAGTGATAAAAAGTTGCACGACTTGCAGCGTCAGGTTTGGTGGGGGGTGGGAGGAAAGGAGGGTGAAAGGGTATTTTTAATCTTTTTTCGCAAATATCTCGAAAACTATTAGGTTTAGCGCTAATATTGTCATATACAAAATTAATCTACATAAAATTTTGAACAGAAATGGACTTATGCATTTATGTGCTAAAGTTAAGGATTACGGAGTTATGAAGGGGTAAACATATCACTATTTTCTAGTTTGCTTAAAACTTGAAGTGTAAATACATGTAATTAATTACACTTTTCCACCTTAAAACATGATTCCACACATTTTTCTTTCATAAAATGCCCGAAAGTTGTTATTGGTAATGGTTTTTTAAAATTTGCTTTTTTTGTTTTTTTACGATTGCAGGAGAACTATTTCGTCTACAGGTTTCATTTTTTGCTTGTCTGAAAGCCAAATAAATGTACTAAAACTTCGTTTCTTATGGCTTTTCTCGTAGGTGAGCGGTTTTATGCCGATATTGGGCCCGAAACAAGAGCAATATTTAAAATTTCAATTTTTTTTGGAAAAACTGTCAATTTTCTAAGAGTCATATCTCAGTAACTATTGGACGATTAGAGTAGCCATTGAACGTAAAAGGAAGCCAATTAAATTTACTACAAGTTTAGTTCTTACGACTTTTCTCGAAGGTTAACGGTGTTATGCCGATATTCAGCCCAAAACGAAAGCAAAACTTAAAATTTTAATTTTTTTGAAATAATTGAAAATTTTTGACGTGTCATATCTCGAAAAGTATTAGTTTTGTAGAGCTGAAATTGGGCTTATGCTGCTACAAATTTACTGCTATTTACGATCCCGTCACCGCACCTATCTCTAAACCCTAATATTCGAAATTATACTCAGTAATTCATAAGTCGTAGAAATCGAATAGTAAACTTATGAAGTTAATAAGTTGTTTTTTTTACAACTAATACTAAATATAAAAAATGCCGCCCCAAATTATGTGCCGCCCGGTGCGGACCGCACCCACCGCACCCCCCTAGGTACGCCACTGACTGATAGGTTGTTATTATTAAGCCAGAATTACACGCTACGATAAATCGCAACGATTTGATTGTAACGATTTATTGTTATAAATAAATCGAAAGTGTGAATAATGATTACACGCTACGATATATCGCAACGATTTGATCGTAACAATTTATTGGTATAAATAAATCGAAAGAGGACGGCAGGTTTAAACGTTACGATAAATCGTAACGATGTGATTGTAACAATTTATTGTTATAAATAAAATCATTTACATGCAACGATTTCTTGTCAAATTTTTATTGTCGACCACGGTATAACTCAGTGAGATGCTGTAGAGATGGAGGAAGTACTACTGTCGTGGTCTGCGTATGTGATCTGTTTAACGAGAAAAGTGAAAAAGTCGCCAAGACCAAGAAGAAAGTGGAGTTGTCAGTGGTTGTTAAAGAAAAGGGCGTTTTCTCATATTAAATTATTGTACGAGTTAATGAACCTAATGACTGGCGGAATTATTAGGGAATGGACGAGGACACCTCTTTCTGCCGACGGATCAAGCTCCTTGTACTTTTCAACCAGCTGAGCATAAGCCATGTCTTTCTTATTCCTGTCGGAGTACTCTTTACTCTTTATGAACCACAAACAGGGGAAACACTGATATAATTCTACTAGGTGTGCAATGCTTGTAATTTTGAGCTGAGCGTGCATTTTAATCAAATTTATTTATTTCTATTTTACCAATAG
The DNA here is from genome assembly GCA_001010745.2 of Gerris buenoi. Classification (NCBI taxonomy): domain Eukaryota; kingdom Metazoa; phylum Arthropoda; class Insecta; order Hemiptera; family Gerridae; genus Gerris; species Gerris buenoi. The sequence goes on from KZ651793.1 coordinate 377,057, forward strand.
AATGACTCTTCATAAATGAAAATAAGACAATAGTTAACATAACATCAATAACTGTACTCTTAAAGAGCTTTCCAACGACATGCATCTTGAAGGGCATATACTATTTTAACATTTGTACCCTGTACCCCGTGTACCAATGTGGACCATTTCAGATTTATATCTCCCTGTGGTTGGTCACTTTGACCGTGCTGAATTATGTGCGTATCGGCTCAGCCGTTCAAGAGAAAACTTTTCTACTTCGTATCCCGTACCCCGTGTACCAATTTGGACCATTTCAGATTTATACCTTCCTGTGGTTAGTCACTATGACCGTGCCGAATTTCGAGCGGATCGGTTCAGCCGTTCAGAAGGAGTATGCATCCGAAAAAATGCAAAGTGTAGTATAAGAGCTTCGCTTCGCTCAGCTCAATAAATTCTGTCATGAACTCGCGAGGACCTTTACAGGATGCCACGTACAAGAAGGACAAAAACTATCTTAAAACAATGAACGCAAATTCCACCGCAAATTAATTCAAATTGTAACGACAAATTCCTGCAAGTGTTTACATGTTCCAACCTGTCGTTCGATTTGGAGAAATTGACACCAATCATCATTCAATTCCAATTCCAATAAATCGCTACAATGTTCTGTTTACACATAACGATAAATCGTAACGACTGAATCGTTACGATCGTTACTGAATCGTTAAATGGCTTTGATTTTATCTGCGAAACCGTTTTCGAGAAAAAAAAATTAAAGTTTCCAAATTTATTAAACGTTATTTCCAAATTTGGGGGCATCGTGGAGCTAAAATTCAATGTTCGATTTCGCCATATACAAATTTTATCAAAATTGGCCCAGTAGTTTAGGCTCCACGCGTCTGCATGACGACACAAGACAGAGAGACAGTTTTAAAAACCACTTTTTGGACTCAGGAAACTTCAAAACGTGAAAATCCATCAAAATGTCTAGATCAAATTTGCGTATCATTATATATATATATTTCGGTGGATGAATTAGGTGTGTAATAATATTTTGCTTTTCTTTACCTAAGAAAGAATTGGTTTGTTTCAGTGGCGTTGCTAAGAAAGTAAAAAAAAAAATGGGCTGCCCTGACAACGGTATTGAAGTGTGATTTCGAGATTTCAAGGTAGTTATAGATTTTATTATGCTCTAAAGTGGCCCCCCATCGACATTGGTACATAGGATTTAGAGGCCCCCCTGGCACCAATTTTTTTTAATTTACTCTTTACACTCTAAAAACCAAAAGGTGTTGCGAAGAATATGTTTTCCTAAATCAAGAATATACACAGGCTGTCAAGATACGATTTTTTGAATTCAACATAATAATATTGAAGGTTTCATAGTTTTAAATATTAATTAAACACTAATAGTCCAGTCGACATAGACTTAAATCGAGGGGGTAACTTGAAAAAATTCCAAATTTAATGAAACTTTGGTACATTGTTAGTGGGTGTCCAATAGTGCTACACTCAATTTTCCGATCAAATAAACCTTGTGCTAACTTGAGGGGGGGTCAAAAACCACAAAATTTTTGCACTTTTTTCAGTTATTTTGAAAACGATTAATTTTAGCGGAAAACTTTTACATAGTAATTTGTAGAGGAATAAATTTCCTTCAAATTTTACTAGTAAAACTTATTTTTTGACCCCATAGGTACCGAGATACAGGGCTTTGAAAAAGTGCAAATTTTCTCAAAATTGTGGAAAACAGCTAAAAAGACTTGTTTTTTCTGTTTTATCAATTTTGCAACATATTAATTAGGTTCTAGTGTCTACTTCAAAACGGTTAATTTTAGCAGAAAACTTGGCAATTAAAATTTGTAGAAAATAAAATTTCCTTCAAATTTCATATGTCAAATTTAATTTTTGACCCCATAAATACCGAGATACAGGGCTTCGAAAGATGCAAAATTTCTCAAAATCGTGAAAAAAGCTAAACATACTTGTTTTTCACTTAGGTCAGTCAAAAAGTACCCCAGAAATAATTATAATCACAAACTAGCTGGTAGTTCTGATTTTTCAATATGTTGTTAGGAGAACTACTCGTAGTCTCTATCCAATTTCGTAGCTTAGATAGACCTGTTCTAGCCGCGTTGCATTCGAAAAATTAAAAAAAATGTTTGCACTTTTTGCGGCTTTCTCACTATGTCTCGTAAACTATGAGTTTCATCATAAAAACATGTTATATACATTTTTAAAGTAGGTTAAATGGACTACAAGGAGAAATAAAAATCATTTCTGTAGTCTAGTAGTTACCAAGGTACAGCCCTCCGAAAATGGGCAATTTTTTCCAAATAATTGAAATTTTAAGATTTGGTCATCTTTTGACCCCGAAATCGGGAAAAATACTCATTTTTCGAGTAAGGCCATAAGAAGAGATGTTGTAGNATGTTCATACTATACACTTTACATGTAGGGTTTGAAAGACCATAAAATATAGTCCAGTCGTCATTTTGACTTCAGAAAATTCCGAATTTAACGAAACTTTAGCATATTGTTAGTGGGTGTCCTGCAGTGCTACACCCAATTTTTCGAACAAAAAAACCTTGTGCAAACTAGAGAGTGAGGTCAAAAACCAGAAAAGTTTTGCACTTTTTTCAGGTTTTTCAAAATATCTCAAAAACGGTTAATTTTAGCAGAAAACTTGGCAATTAAAATTTGTAGAGAATAAAATTTCCTTCAAATTTCATATGTCAAATTTAATTTTTGACCCCATAAATACCGAGATACAGGGCTTCGAAAAAGTGCAAAATTTCTCAAAATCGTGTAAAAC
>KZ651794.1:31797-42122 GCA_001010745.2 Gerris buenoi
GAGGAAGAATTGTCTGATTTTGTTATTATGTGTTTTTATAAAATGTAAAATTTACTCAATTACGACCATAAATATATTAAATTTATATTATCATATAAAAAAAGTAATTGATGTTTGTAATTCAGTAGAATTGAATTATATTTATAAAAAATTTAAAATATTTTGAAGGGAGTGGCAAGGTGCAGACTCAATACTAGTAATATTGGTATGTAATTAAACTGTTCAGCCGCTCTGTGGAAACGTCACTGAAACATTATTAATTCAAATTAAGCTTGAGTAAATATGCCCTATTATTGACCTTTCTCTCTGGGACAATGTTGTACATATTCAACCACCAATATCGATCTATATCATCTAAATAATCACCCGTTTAAATTTCGATTACATCTTTAAAATAATTTTTAAACAGATTGACAGACGTGAATTGAGGAGTAACTGCACTAATATCTATAATATACTCGTATAAAATTTAAGTTTTGTCTGTACATTGGGAAGAATTTAAAAATGTTTGGATACTTAATCATTTTATAAATTCCGAAAACCCAAATCCGGCCTTAACTTTTTGTGTGTCCGTCGCCACAAGTCAAGTTTTCTGAGGTAAGCAAAAACATGTTACGAATGTTGTAGGCTTAGTTTTATCGAAACATATTGAGTAGAACCAATGGCATTAATAAGTTTATAAAAAAACAAAAACAAATTTAGATTGAACAAAGTATAAAATTAAGTGACAAACCCACTGACTCGCTAAAAAACATGTTTGGGTACTTCTAGACCACCTAGAGACTATGGTGCGCGGTTTTTTGCGTTTGGTTGGAAATTGGACCAAACCGACTGGAAGAATCAAAAAATCAATAAAAGAAGAATAATAAAAGTCAAAAAGAATAAAAAAAAAATATTTTTACCAAAATAGTATGGACACCAAACTATATTACTACAAAAAAGTAAACCATCTTTTTCTTACTAGTTTTTAAATATTTTAAAAATAAATCAAGTGAATAAAAATTAATCAATTTGAGATATCATGGGTTAAAAACTGTATCGATCAAAATGAGAAAGTTTTTATCATACCAATTATTTTAGTTAAATGTAAAAATTAATCTAATTTCCTTGTTTACTTCATGTTCTTTCTTCATATTAATTTATAGAATTATATTTTATAAAGTAGTTTTTTTTTTGAAGAATTATTTCTCAGACAATTTATGAAATCACATATATAATTTCTGAAACACGTTTATTCGAACATCTAATATAAATATTGTGAATATACTTTGAACAATTTTAATTTGCACATGGAATGAAAATCATTTTAATTTATGTTGGTACATGTGAATAGAGCGAGTGAATTTTCAGAAGGGAATATTCATGGAGCCCGTTCCCACATTTAAAGAGATGAATAGCATTATGCATTTTCTATGGAAAGTGAAATAATACTCTTATTGCGGTCTGGTAATCCTTTGCAGATGGTTTTAAAATTACATGCCTCTGCATTAATGACTGTTTATTCGATTGTGGAATTTAGTCACAAAACAAATTATTAAGATAAATAATGTCAGGTGAATAAGTATGCTAAATTTGTTTACATAACCAGATATGGTTACTTAGGAAAATTTGATTTCACTCTCATTGATTCTATTTGCGTTTAAAACAACTATGTTTATTTCATGTTCCTTCATAAATCTATGGAAGACATCCTTTAGTTAAGTATTGTTATGAACTTGCAGGTATGTAATTATTAGATACATTTGTTATTTCAATAATGAAACAACAATTATAAAACATTGGAACAAAACAATAATAATACATCTTTTATATAATCGAGTAGTGTCCCGACGACAACGACAACGACGCACCTCGAAATGATTTACGTTAAAAATTGATGTGCCATAAGCTGGGATCGAACACTGGGTTACTGGGTGAATGACAGACACTAAACCATTTACGACATACGTATGTAACAAATGTCGGAGGACAAAACTTCCTATTTAAATGTTTTAATTATAACTGCATAAAACTTACTATTTAAACAGTAAATATCTCTTTAAATATCTATTTTAATTATAACTAATTATCTCTCATCTCTTTTTCTCAACCATATTTATTATTCTGCCCGTTACCGCGGGCCTAACGGCTAGTTGATTATAATTTGAATTGCTCTGAAACAACTCTCTTTTTCACTGAGTTTTTAAGTAACGTAACGCTTTTTGAGTTATGTTCCATAGCCTAAACATGAAAATGTCGAAACAATATCATACCTTTGGGAATCTTTTTTGGACCACCTTCATATTACAAAAACCAAATTGGTCCCCTTATTAATCGCGAAAATTTCCAAAAATGTTTACGTATGCAGGTATATTAAGTAGCATACTTGTTACTTATTGATATTCTGTCTACTTAGTAGGTACTAGGGATGGGAAAAACCGTTCCATGAGTGGAACGAGTTACGTCGTTTCGTTCCAAACCTGTAACTAAAAAATAACTAGTTCCAGGAACTAGTTATTTTTATAGTTACGTTCCGTTCCTCCCATCCCTAGTAGGTACATTTAAGGGAAAATCGTATACATATTATTTATTCCTTAAACAGGAGGGAAACAATACATGAGACGTAGTTATGTTTGAGTCCAAAAAAATAAGTATGGCTAAGTTGATATGTTGAGGTAAATATTATGTACTTTTTTTGTTACAATGGATGAGTGTGGCTATTTATAGATAATTCTTTTTTTTTCAAAGAAAGTACCTAAAAAAAAGTGTAATTTTCCAGAGTAAAGAAATATTTCAAAACGTGGCTGGTGAAGTTGGAAGCGGAGGCTCTGAATGTGTAATTCAATATATATTTATGACTTGTTACTGAGTTACGGGAGATATGACACCGCGTCATAAATTTTCCTAGTTTCCTTCCTCCCTTGCTTTCTTTCACTTCCAACAACTCCCGAGATAAATGTTATGATGGAAATAGAATTTGTTGAGAATTAAAAGGATGTAGATAACCTGTTGACCTAGAATCTGCTTGTGTGTGTTGAGAAATAAGAGAAAATCCTGTCAATGTTTAAATATAAAATAATCAGTCTTAGTCAACTTTAAATTGTTGTATTTTTCTTGCAATCTATAATTTTTCCTGGAAAATGGCTTGTAAAGCCTTGTCCACACTAGTAGACATGTTGCGCGATTTTGGTCTCAGAGACATGTCTAGCGATTTGTCTATAGACATCGGCTAGACAAACGGCGTCTACGGTCTCGTTGCTAGACCAAAAATCGCATGTCTATGGTTTTCCATTCGAAATGGTAGACACGGTGCAACGGTAGTCATGTTGCGCAACGTGTCTACAAGTGTGGACGCTAGACCTAGGCAATAGACGGTCTCAGGAGACGTCTATAGACACGTTGCGAGACATGTTATAGACGGTCTATGAGACTGTCTATAACATGTCTCGCAACGTGTCTACTAGTGTGGACTTTGCTTAAGAAGGAGAATGTTTCTTTGTAATTTCCTGTCTATGATTTTATTATGCTATATTGCCCACTGCAATAGACATAAAAATGGATCTCTTCCATTTTTTCGGACATCATACTTAACCTTAACCTATGTTGGCCTTAGGCGGCATGTTAGCTTTGAAAATTAAACATCATTTTGTTGAAAGGCTTTCGTTTATTCTTTTGTCATCAACTCCACTTACGCTCTTATTAGCAGTCCGATTTTAGACTCTCTATTTATAATTTTTTTTTTTTTTTTTTTTTTTTTTTTTTTAGCGGCTCCAATAACTTTTGGACTTCCATTTTTATGGTGTAATCGTCATATTAAAAACTGTATCAATTCTTTGCTATTGGGTTATTATAATTGTTTGCTTTAGAACAGTAAATATTATTAGGTATTAGTGTAATAGTATATTGACGTTACGTTTTATTTTCAATGTTTTACTTTTAACCTTTGGCCTACTCGTCGAAACGAACTAATGTAAAAGGTTTCAGGAAAAAGTATGGTATAATGCTTATTTCGGTTGACTATTTTAATGTTATTTTTCTTAAAGATGTGTTCTTAAAATGTATATGTAAAACTCTAAGGGCGAGTGGATTAGTTCATAACTTTTTTACTGTTTTCTGGATTCAATAATCTTCTTGTTCTAATATAATCATACTTTAAAAAATCTATTGCCTTTTTGAATTTCTGGGTCTTCCGGTGATGACCGACCACTGGGAAGACCTAGAACATCTTTTTACTATTATATTGCGATTGCCTACGTAATAGTATATCGACGTTATTTTTTATTTTTAATAAGTTTGACTTTTATCTTTTGGAATTGCTACACCCTATTATACTATTTCCTGCTACTATATGCAACGTTTTAAGTATTATTTAATTGAAATAGGTACATTACAGTCTGTGCCAAACGAGAGTTAGTGCGTTGACAACTAGCAACGAGAGCCCAAGATGGGGTGGAAGCCAACGAGAGCTCAAGATTTGCCCTCTGGATAATGATATAAGAAGGTAAATGTAGTGGCTTTATTTTTTCCCTCAGAGGTTGGCCAATCTGTGTGTCAATCGATTTCCCGCGCTGTCAACGCACTAACTCTGGTTTGGCACAGACTGTATTCCATCATAATCTATACTTAATTACTATGTCTATTTTTGTTGTTGTTGCAGGTTTGAATCCTTACTTACTGATATTTAGTTAATCACTGTGAGGGTAAATAAGAACAACTAAGCTTTTTGAGCCCTGCTAAACACCTTTTTTGGCAAAAAGTTACAGATAAGGTATGTATTTTAGACTGGATTTGGATTCTATCACTTGAAATAACAACTTTTTGTATCTTGCATATTTTCCGTAAATCCATTAGTTTAGCTGTAAAACGGAGTAAAGCTTCAATTTTATCAGGTTCAGGGCTCTCCAGACGGCAAACAAATGCTCGGAGCGAAAAATTTTCCAGAGTAAGTAATTCTTATTTTTAGCCATAGAATCCAAATCTAGTCTAAAAAAAATATAGCTTCGTACTCACTTTTTTTTAATTATGTAAACTGCACACACATTTGCTGTACACAGACAATGCTCAGCAATATTTCTGGAAGCGCATTTATAGCCATTATCGAACCTTGAAAACCGCATCTTTCTATCTCTCATGGTTCAGGAGATATTTTGCTGTTCCATATTAGCTGGGATGCGACGCCCTGTATATAGATTTATTTACGGAGAATGCAATCCTCTTTTATATGAAAAAAAATTATGTAAATGAAATTAGTTAATTGTTCCTTGTGGTTTTTCGTTAGGTGTATTAAGGCATTAAAAGAAGGCTCTCTTTTTGCGATATTGTGACGGATTCTGGCTGACAAGAAGACCCAGACTAGTTAGCTTGAGAATAATCCAAGGTTAGGTCGAAATATCGCAAAAGTGAACCTTTTAATTCCTTAACATACCCAAGGACTCAAATAATTATTCATCTAAAGTTCATTAACCATAATTAATTAAATTAATGATATACTTAAATGTAAGAAAGGGTATTTTTAATTATTGTACAAAGAGTTATAACATTTTTTTTTTATCATATTTCTTCGACACTATATCATATCTGTATTTACTTACTAAATATGAGCTTAAAAAAATCCTTCCGAGACAAACTTTCTCATATACGAGTTCATAATTACTTCGCCCAGTCTATTCCATTTATTAGTTTTCGTAGGAAAATTTAATTATTATTGAACACTTCATCAAAATTTAGCATAAAATTAACATCTCCTCGGCGGGGAATCTCACTCCGGCCTCTTTCTGTTCGCGTTTAAAACTATTTTCTCAAAAACTAGATATTTCCCTTTTGTTTGAGAATAAAAACACTTTAGTATTTCTATAGGGTAACCCTATAAACCAAAAAACCTATATAAATACTGTCGTTTTTTATTCACAAACAAAAATTGAAATAAAAAGTTTAAAACAATACACGAAGATTTCACAGGGAAAACGGCTTATATCGTTAGATTCGTATATAAATAGACTACATTTTAATTTTTTTTAAAACCCAAACCGTCGGAACCGTTTTCGAAATTTTTTTTTTCATGTTTTCAGTCTTAGGCCACTAAATTTAAAGCTAAAACGATGTCGCCTAGGGGTATGCCTTTTCTAAGCATGTATGTCAAATTTCGTTAAAATTGGTCCACTCCAGTTTAGGCTCTACGCGTCTGCACAAACGACATATAAACGACCGCCATACATTATTTAAAAACCAATTTTGACATTTCATGTTAAGGCTATGGGACATAAACTCAAAAAGCGTTATGTTACTTAAAAACTCAGAGAAGTGTAACAGAGAGGTAGAAAGCTATAGGAGGTCTGAAATCCAGTCTCCAGCTGTAGAGGTGTAGGCGCCCCCTACCGCGCTTTGCAGAGCCCGAAAAGAGTTCCACTGGTACCAGGGAAGTAGGTACTCGCAGGAGGTAGACGTATTTGCTCTAGACGTTGCACTAGACTAGAGACTAGGTGGACTCGAAGGTAACCGACGACGCGACAAGTTATAAGTAGAGGTACGGAATTTTCGTTTTTACGAAATAGACGCGAATTTATGCGAAAATTGCTTATATGTGCGAATAGATGCGAAATGTACATATTGATCATTTTTATTAATTACGTAACGTACATATTTTACAAAAAAAAGTTTTCAATGCCACCGCAGTTAAATAAAATCTCTTAGAAACATATTTTCAATTAATATAAATAATAATATTTTTAACAAAGCATTCAAGCGAATAACAATAAAGATTAATATATAAAAAAAAATCATAAAAATTATCAATTGCCTAAATAAGTCAACGGCACTTCGCTGAATGATCAAAGGAGCTACTAAGTATGTTCAGTGTAAATAGTTAAAAACGAAAGAGGGTGTGGTGTCCGTGTCCATCTGGGCATTCACTGAAAGTTCGCAATAACTGGGTAAAGCGAGTTTCCGGCGCCCTTCTTAGAAGCTCGTAAAACTAATTTAATTTCTTAGCCCGAGGTATCACTTATAAAAAATAATTAGTGTTTTTTTTTTTTTTTTTTTTTAAAAAAAAAAAGATTTAAGTCTCCCTACAACATTATTTATCTCCCACTCCCGTCAAGTAGTACTATAAAAGTAGTTAATATAATGTCATCGTTATTGACAGAAGAGCGACTCAATCAAATGTTGAAATAACAACGTTATCTTTTAATTAACATTAAAGGCAAATTTTTAGTGTATAAAAAAAAGTTTTTTCATATCATATAATGTAGTATATGCGAATTTTAGCGAAATTTCGAATTTTTAAATTTTTATTTTGCGATATTTATGGTTTTTTTATGCGAAAATTCCGTACCTCTAGTTATAAGTTAGTTAGTTATAAGTTCGGGTACTTTCGGTTCGGGTCTCCCCCACTCTAGCCCTATAGCCCAGCGCTAGTTTTGATCTCCGAGTAAAGCACGTCTAAGCCTTCCTTATCTCTGTCTCTGTCACACTGTTTTTTTCCTCGTTCTTTATTCTCCCTTGGCTTCTTCATTATAATTGTAAAGTCATTATAATTGCATTATAATTAATAATTTACTCATTATAATTGCAAAGTTACATGAAATGTCTCACTGTCTTGCAGACTCGTATGCAAGCATTTTTTTTTTTTTTTACTCGGAGGACGTCAAAACGTGTATATCCATCAAAAGTCGAATTCTCGCGCCATCAGAGTAGACAGGTACTTTCTCTTTATATGAGAAAGTACCTATCCACAGAAATACTCTCTTTTTATATACTAAGTAAGTATGCGTTATTTTGTAGGGAATTATTTTATTCAGTGCTTTATTCGACCAACATTTATCTTCAATTACTTTTATACTCCTCCTCTTCAACTGCGTAATCTTCAATGTACACCTAATATTATATCATAGTTGATTATTTTTTCCACGGAAGTGTCTATTAGAGGGGAAAATCGTTGGTTTTACTATGTAAATCAATTGTCTACAGAATGGTTTCCCTCCTTTGTATAGAACGGAGGAAACATTTGCATGAAAAATAATCCATGAAAGCATTTAGGGAGGCTCGTCACGTTCTGACTATATAACACAACCCAAGAGCCTCTATAACTGCATATATAGATGAATACGTCTGTATCCCTGGGACTTTTATAGTCCTATAGGACTATATTAGGCTTTGTACAGTTATATCATAACATTTTATTATTATACTATATAAAAGTATTGTTTTAAGTAATGACAAATAATTAAATACCATGTTTATTAGATTATCGCTTTCATAATTTTCCATACACTTAGATTATATAAAGCGTAAGTTATTTAATTGTGATGTGAAAATTTGATTTTGATATTTTGATGGATTTACACGTTTTGAGGACTCCTGACTCCAAAAAAGTGTTTTTTATAATTGAATGTCTGTCTGTCGTCTTTGCAGCCTTTAAGCGGTGTAGAGCCTAAACTACTTGGCCGATTTTGATGATGGCATACATCTTCAGAAAAATCATACTCATAATCTATAAGAGAAATCAAGAAATTATTTATGGCCCCCGAATTTGCAGTACTACTACCTAACACTCTTAAAAAAATATTTCTCGAAATAGGTTTTGATGATTTTGTTTAAAGAAATCGATCCGAGTCGTTCAGACAATCTTTCTCATATTGTGGAAACTGTATTTAAATTCTGAAAAAAATCTCATTAATTTTTTACTTTTCCCCGGGAAAATGGCTTATATATCGTTTGATTTTTATTTGAATGAACTTAATTTTATCAAAATCATCGGAACCGTTTTCGAGAAATAATTTTTTTTCCTTAGTTTTTGATGGGTAGCGCCCCTAAATTTTGGGCTTATATTCATTTCTTGAATTTGCCTTAGGGTATGATTTTTCTGAACATGTATATTCGTCAAAATTGGCTCTGTAGTTTAGGCTCCACGCGTCTACACAGACGACTGACATTTAAATTTTTTTTTTTTTTTTTTTTGGACTCTATACACCTCAAAGCGTGTAAATCAATTTTAGCACCATCGCAATACCTTCTCTTTATATATTAAATAGTAAATCTATAATGGAGTCATCTTAAGTACGAACCTTTCCATACATGTAGTTTAATTCTAAAATGTAGTCCATTTAAATACGAATCTAACTGACTATTACACGAATCCGAACTGACTATTACCGAATGTAACTTGACTATTACACTGAAAAATCTAGTTCCCAAAATATTAATGAAATTATACAGTTTTTATCGTAAACTAAAAGTAGATAACCACTTGTTGAAAATTTTTTATAAATTAATTAAATGATACCTATATTATGATTTCTTGTATGATATATATTATATTTAAATTCGACCTTACTCAGTAATATAAATAAAAATGTTTAATGTGAGTTTGTCGTACAATTTTTACAGATTTACAATAAAATAATAACAATTACTAGGCTATATAATGTGATAAAAAATTGTTTATTTATCTATATTGAGTTGATGGATGATGATTTGCTTTAGGCTGGTAGCATGTGGTAGATGGTAAAGATTAAAGTTTGTGTAAGGTCCGAGTCCATTTGTTTTAAGTGGTTCCAAGGTGGGAGGGATGTGGCATACTAGAAGGTGGCGGTCTCAGGTGGCTTCTGTTAGAATCATAAAGCACTTTATTCTCTACCCGTACTCCTCTTACTATCCGAGTCAAGCTATAACTTGACTATTACACGAATTGGGGGGTTTGCCGGGTTTCAGACAAAACAGTCTAACATCCAGCCTTTAAACCTCTACCCTTATCCGACCATCTCGCTTTGAACAAACTAACTATATGACCAGATTCTAGACTAACAACCGGTAATTTTGCATTATTTTAATCTGATAATCATCGGATAATTTAATTGTCTTCTGATTTAAAGAAGGAATCGAACCCGAGAGACCTCCTGCATGATAGGCGATTACGGTAGCACTGAGCCGGGAATGAATGGACCGGGGACCATCGTCTTAATTATAGTGGGTTATTAAGTAGTTCATTTCATTTAGTTTTAATTTTTTGTGAATTTCCTGCTTAGTGTTGGTTGTCATTAGCCTCTTTTTAGGGTTTCGTTGGTAAAACCAAAAAAAAGAAACCCTTATAGTTTCGTTCATGTGTCTGTCTGTCTGTCACTCTGTACGGTTCCAATAACTTTTGAACCAAAAGAGATAAAAGCGTGAAACTTACCAGTATTAAAGATCGTTTTGACGCGCACACAGGAAAAATATAGAGAACTCAAAATAATCAGCTGTTCAAATTCAAAATGGCGGATAATTCACATCGCGAGAAATTTTTTTTTTTTTTAAATTTTGAGTGGGGTAACAAATGAAAGGTATTGAAGAGTAGATTACAAATATATATA
>KZ651794.1:56107-70215 GCA_001010745.2 Gerris buenoi
AAAAAAAAAAAAAAAAAAAAAAAAAAAAAAAAAAAAAAAAAAAAAAAAAAAAAAAAAAAATCCAGCCTTTTTGTCCTTAGCTTTTCCTGAAAAAATGTAACAAATTCCATCCCTCTTCCTTGTCGGAAAGAGAGTGAGGGCTTTCGCTTTTAAAATATAGGTGACATATTATGAACTCTAATTAGCTTAACTAGCATTCCTTAGTATGTATATACTTATGGTTTATTTTAAAAAAAGCAACTTATTTGTAACTATGAAATTTTATTATCCTATAATTAGAACTCTAAAGAACATGTAATGACGCTTATGTCATTTGGAGTACGGTAAATTGTATCCTTAATCGAAAATGTTGTGCAACCAGTCTTGTCATAAATTCTTATCTTTGACTATCTTATTCTCCGATTTTAATTTGATCGTTCGATCATTATTCATTGTTATTTTGCAAAAAAACTTCATAACTTTTTTTTTCATTACCACCTGTGTAATAATGATGTTGAACCTCTGCTTTAGGTTTAATAATTTTTCCGACCCGTTATCTTCATCATCATTAGCGAAAGTTGTAAACAGTGTTTCAAACAAAAAAAAAAGGCAGAGTTAAAATATTGATCTCGGTTTTTTATGAAAATGAGTAGGTCGTACTTTTTCTTTCTTTCATTTTTTGAAAGAACAAAAGGGGACTAAGGGGTTGAGAAGGGGAAGGTCCCAACTGTCGCATGGCGGAGTCTGAAGAGGCCACTCAGCATTGTTTTAGAGCAGGACTCCTAGCTTGCTAGCGCTACCCCTCGTGTAAATTGGTAAGCTCTTTACTCAACTTTCTTTACTTGCTTCATAGCAAACTTCAACTACACCCTCTAGCGCTTGATTTTTTAATGAGGTCTCCGTCTCCCTCCCCTCTCCTCCCCATTTCTTTTCACTCTTAATTTTTTTTTTTTTAGCAGTGAATAAAGTGAGTGCATGAGAGCGCTCTACGAAGCGGGTCTTTATAGAACTACAGTTTCGAATTCTCTTGAGAACCGCGCCCTTACTAATACATTAGATCGAATTGTTATGTTTTTAAGTACCTCAACGTTTACTCCATTTATCTAACTCTTATTGTCGTTTCACCTAATTTTTTAGGAAGGGCTGATTTCACACTCTGTTGAAACCTTCTGAATAGATATATAGTCTACCCTTGATCACTATAGAACTTAAACAATAGGCTTTTCCTTGTGCCATACGTCGTATTTTTATTTTTTTCCATTTTATTGTGTTATCCTTTTCAAGTTAAGAAACAGTACTACTAACTTCATACTACAGTTAACTCCATTGCACCTGCTGCACAAACTCATGCTTTCAGCATATTAATTACCATAATTAGAAAGAATGTTATTGTTTTAATTTTTAAAAAAAAGTAAAACTCCTCCTTACCAATTTCATTTATTCATTAGATCGTTTACTCTGAATTGTACCTTATGAAAATGCTTGATTTTGGTTTTCTTTAGTTAATTGTGTATGTACAGTGGTTATTTTTTACCAATTGTGTCAAGCGTGTCAGATGTTATATCTTGGTTTTCCGTTGAAGTCAGCTTCACGGAGAGTTTGAAGTCCGACGTGTCGCTTCCAGAACTGGCAAGCATCTTCAAGGGACCCCACACCACACCCTTAATCTTAATGTCAACTTGAATCAACAAGAAGATGTACTGACGACTGAAGAAAAGAACTGCATATTTATATTAGTTTTTTTGAACGAAAAATATACTTGGATCTCCTGGGGGTTTCCACAGTTCACACGAATCCTTTGTATAAAAGTGATGCAATGAGGTATGTGCTGCTTTTATCTGCGATATTTTGTTTAGTGGTTTTTGGTTGGAAGTCGGGAGATTTGTGGTGCTGCCTCTTGCTTTCTTCGTGGCATAGGTTTCGTGGTCCGGGAAAGAGCGCAACCTTCCTCTCCGTTGAAGTTTTCCTCCCAGTTTTTCTATTTCGATGATTACCGTCCCTCCAGGACTGTAAGGGAGACCACCTGTTGACAGATGGTATACGAATGTCCTCAAATCTGATACATTGACTCTGGGGCTATAGCATATGATTTATTTTTATCTATTCTATGATGTTTAAAATGCATATTGTAATGCTAGATCCTTTCGATATTAACCCCTATTAATCCATGTTTACCTTGGATTATCAGTATATTAAATAATATGAGACAATCCATGGACTATCTTTAAAATGTCATTCAAATTTTATAAAAAATCTTACTAATAGTTTTAAAGTTCAAATAAATAGATATTTGTGAGTGATCATTTTTAAATCCTTTATATTAACTTCACTTTTGTGCCTGGGTGCCTGGGGGAGTGGGTGCCTGGGGGAGTGGGTGCCTGGGTGCCTGGCATCAACATTTTTGGAAGGCTAGTTAACCCTCTTCTACTTATCCGATCGAGCTGAAACTTGGCACATAGACTCTCTACCAACACAACAACATTTTAACAAATTAATTAATTAATTAAATTTAATTAATTAATTAATTAATTAATTTTTCAATTTAATTAATTCTTTTTTTATAAAATGAATGGATTAAATAAATTTTAAAAAATAAAATAAAAAAATAATTAATTAATTAATTAATTGGTTGGTATATAAAATCTTTGGAGGGCTAGTTAACCCACTTCCAGTCATCCAATCGAGCTCAAACTTTGCACATAGACTCTACCAATATAAAAACATTTTAACAAATTAATTAATTAATTAATTTCATTAATTAATTAAATTTAAAAAAATTATCTTTCTCAAAATGAATGGGATAATTAAATTTAAAAAAGTAATACAATAAATAAAAATTCAATTAATTATCCAATCTTGCTGAATCTTGGCATTTCGACTCTCTACCGGTACAAAATCATTGTAACAAATATAATAATTAATTAAATGTTACTAATTAATTAATTTTAAATTATTTATGTAAAATTGAAATGAATAAATATCAATATTTCCCTTCAGAACTAAAATGCAAAAATATAAAGGATTTATAATAAAAACTTGGTTTTTATGGGCTGGTATTATTATAATCTTAGAACTGTTGTATAAATGTTTGCTTAGATAGTTAAATTTATGCAAGGCTAGTTTGTATTTAATGATGGTTTCCTATAGGTATGATTATCTGAACCATTTATCTCCTTTGTATCCCTTATCTATTCGGGATAGATAAGGTCATAATGGTATTACCTATCTTGTCTTGTATGAAAAGTTGAATTAACCCTTCCTGGTGGGCACAAGTAAAGGATTATTTCTAATCCTGCAGTAGTGAGCGTAACTAAATTTATACTTTATTGTAATATCGATAATTTATTGACCCTTATATTACAGCACGTTCATATTTCAAAATAAGAGGCGTCGGATTATTATTGGAGATTATTATAAGGCTATTTTGCCTCAGAATGGATGTAAGATAAAGGTTTTAGGCAGGGTCTAATTATGCGACATTGGTTTAGCATAACCTTCAACCTCTCTTAGAAGACAAGGGTATAGAGAATAGGAGAAGTGACGACTACACTGTTAAATTGTATTTCGGGTGGTGACGATAACTGGTAATCTTAATTCACATCACGTCAGAGGGAGGCGTTCCCTGCTTCTAATGGAAAACCGATGGTCCGGAGTTAATGGAACGGATTCCCGAAAACCCTTCCAATCTAACAATGTTCCCAGACACACACTGCTCGAACGGACCTCCGCCAATTCCCGACAATGTTTCGAACAATGTTCCTGCTGGGATTGTACTTTCTCTGCAACATTGTTAGCATTATCCTCTATATCCGTTTTGTTTTCACGCTTCATTCTTCTACAAGTGGTAACATCATAAACCTGCAAATGAATGTAACGAAACCTTGTTTTCTAAACATTGTTAGTCTCTTAGTTTGTAATTAGCAAACATGAGTTGTTTTTTCCCCTCTGCATACTTTCTGAAATTCATAATGATGGTTTTCCCTCCATTATTGTCTATATTTTTAACTCCTCCGAGATAAATAATTAATTCAATTCTCATATTTATTTTTCTCTGTCTCATGGTTCCAAATGTTAAAATATGCGTATATTTGTCCCTATGTTACGGAGCTACACTACGAAGAAACAAGTTAAACTTGAACTATTGCTATATGGTAAACGGAAGATATGTAAAATCCGTTTCAAACATCAGGGAATATTTTCGGTTTCGTTTCAGTCTGACATTCTGTCGCTAAATGTTTGTGACCCAACATATTGATGTCTTTAATTATAAGAATAAGTTAGATACAATTAACACTTAAATCACATTTTAATTAAACTCTGAATTATATACAAAACAAACATTGACAGTTGGTTGTCAAGATAAATATAAACAAGTAAACATAAACAAATACATATTATCTCTCCCCTCTAAATTGGGTTCCCAATATCTGATTTATATGTCTTCTAAAAACTTGTCCATCGTCCAATATTACTTCATAGTGTAGCTGTCCTAGTTTTTTAACAACTTTTCCAAAACTCCATCGAACATTAGGACTCCTGTAATCCCTCACTTGTACTCTTTCCCCCTCCTTAAATTGGCGTTTCTCCTGAACCTTTTGTTTACCACTTGGGGGTGTTGATGGTACCATGAGGTCTAATCTGGTCCTGATATTTCTGTTAAACATTAAGTTGTAGGCACTATCTCCGGTAGAGTTAGGAGCCTTTCTGATTTGCATCAACAGTCGACATAGTTTTAAATTTATGTCTCCTCCTTCCTCTGCCATCGCTTTTAAATTCTTCTTAATTGTTTGGACAAATCTCTCAGCCTGTCCGTTGGTAGCTGGATGGTATGGTGCCGTAGTTTTGTGTATTATTCCATTATTTTTAAGAAAAGATTGAAATTTGTAAGACGTAAATTGTGGTCCGTTGTCAGAAACGAGTGTGGTTGGGAGTCCGAAGGTGGTGAATAGCATTCTAAGTTTACTGATGCACCATTCTGAAGTGGTACTTTTGGTAGAAATCACTTCCACCCACTTTGAAAAGGCATCCACAACGATAAAGTAGTAGTAACCCAGCATAGGTCCAGCAAAATCAACATGGATCCTCTGCCAAGGTTTATCCGGTCTTTCCCAAATGTGTGTTGATATTTTAGCCGGTTCATTTTGTTTCAGGCAGCATCTCTTACATGATTTCACCACATCTTCTATATCCTTATCCATGTTTAACCAGTAACAGTAGCTTCGTCCAACCAGTTTCATTTTTACAATACCTAAGTGTCCAACATGAAGCTCTTCAAGTACTTCTTTCTGTAACTTTGCAGGTATCACTACTCTACTTCCCTTGAACAGGCAACCTTCTTGTAACGAGTATTCATAGTCATTTAGCCCTACGGGTTTTAAACTTCTTCCTTCCTTCAATGCTTCCACTATCGGTTTTAATGTGATGTCCGTCGCCGTTTCTTTTTCTATTCTTTCTTTATCTACAGGTAATGTCTCTATTTGTTTCATACAAAATATTGTAGGGTCGTCCTTGTAGTTATCTTTGCTTTGTTCTGTCGGAAATCTTGATAGAAAGTCGGCGTTACTGTGTTCTGAAGTTTTTCTGAATTCGATAGTGTAGTCAAAACCGGATAAAAAATTAGCGTAGTTAAATAGTCGAGTTGCCGTCATATTAGGTAGAGGTTTGGTTGGATTAAAAATAGACACCAGTGGTCCTAATTAATAAATCCCATCCTCGTCGCCACTGATAAGTCTTTAATTATAAGAATAAGTTAGATACAATTAACACTTAAATCACATTTTAATTAAACTCTGAATTATATACAAAACAAACATTGACAGTTGGTTGTCAAGATAAATATAAACAAGTAAACATAAACAAATACATATTAAGCCGGCTTTACACCTTGCGATTTGTCGGTGCAATCTGAAGGAACGATAAATCGCATGATATATCGTTGCAACCTGGGAGCGTTTACACCACACCGATTTCTTACCCCGATCTCCGAACCAATCTTTCTTTTTTGTTTACTTTACGTAGGGGGTTGGCCGGCAGGTTGTACAACCTCCCTTTACACGCACCGACTTGTCGGCCGATCTCACAGATTGAATAGGTTTTGATTCGATCAACGACCCAACCCCAACCCCGATATTGTTGTACAATTTCCATTTACACCTTACGATATATCGGTGCGATTTATCGTTTCGACCAGATTGCACCGACAAATCGCAAGGTGTAAAGCCGGCTTTACATATCTTAAAAACTACTCGCATAATTATAATAAAATAAATGGTGACCACGCCCGATACTACCTAACTTTATCGATAGGACAGATTAAAAGCATTAGTTATCCACTGTGCGATATAATTATTGAATAGACTGATAATGACTACTCAGAGTACCCCCTTTTATTTAGACTTTAGACCTACTTGACGTATTTTCGTGAAAACAAATTTAAAACCTCGTTAACTTTAACCTTTGTTTTTTAATTATATGATTTTTGGTGGCTTCTCTTTATTTTTCCTGTGTTTGGGTCTATTTTACTTAACACTACTGGAAAGTTTCATACGAGTATTTTGGTGATGAGTTCGGGAGACACAGGTATGGTAACGGCAGACAGACGGACAAAGACTGGAAATTTTAAGGGTCCGAAATGCATATTTTGATTCACGACTTAGAGGCAGAATGAAAATTCGGTTGAATGCCCTGGCCATTTTCAAAAGATATGTTAGTTTTTGGTTAGGTTGAGAAATCAATAATAATTAAAAGTTATATATGTTACGGTTTCTCGTAGTTATGTAGGCATTTTCCCTAATGTTGCGTTAAACATGAAATGTTGGGTTGCTATAAACCGGTATTTACGTACTGCTTTATGTATACATAATTAAACAGTTGACTGTAGAATGTAGAAGTATATCCATTTTGTTTCGATGGGGGACATTGTTTTATGTATTAATAAAAAACCTGTTTTAGAAAAAAAAATGTCTCTTTCCCTCTTGTTCCCTTATTTGAAGATCATAACATGAAAATGGGAGGCGGCAAAAAGACAAGGAATATTCTTTTCTCTCGAGGATAAAAGACGAAGACGTCCAAGGGCAAGACACGAGTTGTAAACATGTAAATCAGAAAAACATGCTCTCCTTTCTTTTTCATGAATGATACATGAAGTGGATGTGACTGAAGCAAGCCTCACATATGTATGAGACTTCTCACTCACTCACTGCTAAGTTTCTTAGTTCTCAAATACCTAAACATTCTTCTCACCTTTCTAAGGTGAGAAGATCCTCTCATCCGCGTCATGCGATTAAATATGTTCTTTTTCCTTCCTTTTATATATTGGTATTCGAGTGGTACCGACAAAATAGATTGATCGAAAATATAGCTGAATATATTTCTATATAACTCTTTATTATCTTTATTTATTTATTTTTTATTAATACATTCCTATTTTCTTGTTTTTTAAACATATATCTGTTACATTTTTCAAAAAACCTTTATAATATTATAAATTTAAAATACAAATGGAAGAAATTGGTCCGACAAATTCAGCGCAACACCTCTTTATACTCATACTGATGAACAATATTTTCTTTGGAACTCTTTGGCTAGAGACTAAGAGTAGTTTCACTGCAATTAGCCAATAATGATGTTCACTTCACGTCAATATTATACATGTATGGTTCAAAAGTTATAGTATAACTAAAATAATTAATATAAAAATAACATTTTTTAAAACTGGTCTTTTTTTGCGAGTTAACGACTTCGGCTATTAGCGCATACTCATGTTTTTTTTTTTTTTTTGTTCCTGTATTCTTCTCCTTAGTTGTATCTATGTGCAATATTTGGGGAAGATTGAATGATGGTAAGTGGTTCAAAATTGGGGTAATAGGTGTATGATGAAACTTAAAAAGCAAATAAATTTGACGCCATTTTTTTTCTTTTTTTTTTTTGGTTTCTGTATTCTTCACCTTAGTTGTATCTATGTGCAATATTTGAGGAAGATTAAATAACGATAAATGGTTCAAAATTGGGGTAATAGGTGTGCGATGAATCTTACAAAGCAAAGTGATATAAGACCAGTAAAAAAATGTAACTGCCGCCATCTTGATGCGGTTGGGCCGATTGCAATTTGTTAAATTGTCTGCGGAATCTCTGTGTTTGCTAAACACAGAGACTGCACTTTGTGATGGTGTCTGGAACTTTAATTTTATCTTTCTTCTGACGAGTTCTCTTCTTCCCAGTACCACGTAACTCTAATGTGTCTCATTCTGAAACTGGCCAAGTGTTAAGCAATCCAAATAAGAAAGCTGTCTTCTTCCTCATGAAAGTAGAAGAAGTAATGTGAGGTTACGTATTGAACAATGAGCAGACTCAACCACAATATAAATATCACTACTTTGATAGGCTGAAATTTTCGGGCAAAAATGCAAACTTTGAAACTGTCCACCTTTGAAAAGACTTGATATTAAGGGCTCAATTTTTTATACCGTTCGAAGCTATTAAAGCTTAATCTATGTTTGAAATTTCAAAAGTTCATCTTAAGACGAAGCAGAGACATGAGGGTCGGAAAAACCGGGTAAATTGGTTCAAGTGTAGATTCACTGTCATACGCTCACATTTTTTTCGGAGTTATAAAATTTGTACAAGGAGATTTTTTTTTTTTTTAAAAAACTTGAATGTATATTTTTTTGTTGAAATTGGTGTAGTAATTTGCGTGTCACGCTTCTGCTCACCCTACAAACAAAAAACTGACTTTTTTTTTAAATTCCACTTGTTCAGTGGACCAAAACGTGTAATTAAACTTTTTCTTATGAACTAATGGGTCCTCGTGACATTTTCTCTTTATACTATTTATATAATGAAATTTTCACGTTGTAATTTTTTTTCGTTATTTTTTAAGAGAGTATAATTATTTGCATCCCTACTTTTATCAATGATGATGTCAAAAATAATTCGTTTCACCAACCATTTTTAGCCATAGCAAAGAATCGCTTATATGTTAGTTAAAATTTGAATAAATTATCTGTAATGATTTCTTCGGCTATTTCTATAGCTTTGATGTGGCTTTTTTATCTAAGAAACTATGCCGTTTCTGGACTTGTTCTGATACATAAAACTACGTTGAACCAAACGGTTTGTATCTGTTCGCGAGCTTTTTGGTTTTACAGTTGAAATTTGTTCGAGGGAGGCTCACAAACTCACAACTCGTGTCGTTGCACCTCCTGTCATTTTTTCTAGCGACCACAAAGGATTTGGGTTCACTAGTTGGGACCTGTACCCTTAGGTCGTTGGTCTCCTTTTCGCTCTTGAACCTCCAGGCTCCATCCTGTATTTTATTTTGTGCCTATTTCGTTCGAACGTTTTTTATTTAATTATGGAGTGGTCTGAGGAAAATGTATAAATTGATTGATATATAGGGTGGTCGAAAAGTATCTCATCTCATAAATTTTGATCGGTTTGACGGTTTTGTTGCACCTTATTAATGAAACTTGGAGGAACTTGAGCATGCAAAGGGAAGTTTCTTCTCGTGCAATCGTGCACTAGCGTCAGCCACCCATTTTGCCCCCAGGCCATCCAACTTAAAAATTTCAAATTGGTGTGTATCTTTTTGATAGCAGATTTTCATTCTATGGCAATAAATAAGAAATATTTTACTTCTATCGTTTTATTTCTATCAACAATATTTTGCCTCCTATACGGGAGCAAAAGTAGTCAAAAACCAAAGATCTTTAACGGACCATTTCGATTTGCAAAAGTGTGCCTTAGTTAAGCAAAATACGATTGTATTATTTTTTTCTTTTATATTTATTCACCATATAACATATATTTATTTTATTATTAGTATTCTCTTCTTTGTGATATAAAGATAAAAATAATGTCAATTGTTTACTCAATGTTAAAATTTTGTTTAATTTATAATATTAAACCTGTTCAAACAAATGACTGCAGGTGGTCCTTTGCTATAGATCGCTGGAAAAAGTAATTTTAGGGAACCTACATCGAACCTATGCCATTGGTTCAACATTGTAAGAGCACTTTAAAATTCTATTGTTTATATTCACGAAAAACGCATTTGGTATTTTTAAATAGATGATACAGCCATTTGTTTGTTTTTCATATATAAAGTATGATGCTCATAAAAATATAAGTATATCTATAAAAAATTCCATGAGAAAACGGATATCCATTCATCTCTTCTGTTGAATTTCGTACAAACCCGTAGAATTTGAGAAGGGGCAACTCAGAACGCACTTCCATTAATAAGTTAGGAAGATGGTCCGTGTTTCCATACATATGTAATGGAAATTAGAACCAAGCTCTAAGGTCCGAAATTACCTTGTGAAATAATAATGAACAAGTTTCAGGGGTAGGAAGGATTCTAGAGGAATGTCTTAAGATAGATGTGTCAGGCTAAGATAAGGTTCTCGGTACTTCATGACAAACTACCAAGTCTTGTGGAGAGTTTAATCCTCTCCTTAGCTTTACTAAAACCCCTGACTTTACTCAAAACACACGGCTTTCTTCACTTTAATTAAAATTATTTGACATTTTACAAGAATTTATTGCCCAGTTAATAAAAAATAAAAGTAAAACAAAAAGCAATTAACAAAAATCCCGTCAAGTACTTGCTAGCAAGTTACTAAAAGGGTTTCTTCGGTCATAAGATTTAATTATAATTATTATTATATATTTTTTTAAACAAAAACATCTATTGTTCACTTTTAAAAATCAAGATGTGCATATATTATTATTCTTTACTATCTTCGGTATGC
The DNA here is from genome assembly GCA_001010745.2 of Gerris buenoi. Lineage (NCBI taxonomy): Eukaryota > Metazoa > Arthropoda > Insecta > Hemiptera > Gerridae > Gerris > Gerris buenoi. Next base: position 66,838 of record KZ651794.1, read on the forward strand.
GCTTATTGAATTCTTTTAGGGGTAAAATGGCCGCCAATTTGGAAACAAAATATATTTTTGTGAACCAAATTTCAATACCTTTCAAATGATACCCAACTTCGATTTTTCAAATCACAAAAATTTTGGGGCCCCCTAGTTACGCCCCCCTAAAAATTCTAAAATTTTACTTTTTTTAAATCAACTCCTGGAAATTTTATTGGACTACAGAGATTTATATTTATGTATTTTTGCCTTATTTTAGGACCTATTCTAATGGGGTAGTGCAGGGGGGGTAAATTTTGGGTTTGTTTGAATTTTTTGGGGGGTAAAATGGCCGCCATTTTGAAAATGCGATACATATTTGTAATCTACATTTCAATACCTTTGAAATGATACCCAACTTGAAAATTACAAAAAATGTAAAATATTGCGCGGTGATCGCAATTGATCGCAGATCGCAGAAATTTGGAGTGTTAAAGTTCGCAATAGGTTTTCACTTTTTGGGCAAAAAAGTTTAACTTATATACCAAATTTCAAGTCAATAGCGTCAGTAAGTTGGGAGATTAATACAAGTTGCGACGGACGGACGGACAGACGCACCACCAAAAGCATAAGGGTTTCTAGGACGACCTCGAAACCCTAAAAAAGCATTACTTTATAAAAATAACACCTTTAAGCTATTAAAATGAACGCTTTAAACTTCCTAAATAAGACTCTTTAATGTTTCGAACTTTTTGTTTTATCTAACAAGCTTCATTTTGGCACAATACTTATTATCTGAGCGCATGGTAGTACGCAAGGCCAAGTTCCAGCATGCAGTGTATGCGTGTGTGTATCTTTAGTGGAACCAATTTACCCGGTTTTTCTCACCCTCCTAGTTTAGGACACTGCACAAAATTGAGCCCTTAATAGTAAGCCTTTCCAAAATGTTTAAATTTTTCATCCCCCCCCCCCAAAAAAAAAGAAATACTAATGGTAGCGTTAAAGTATATCATGTCACATTGCCAAGACTGATACCGACATGGAGTTACGTGGTAATGAGAAGGAGAGAGCTCTGAAGAAAAATAAAAGTTCCTCCTAAAAATGTCGTAATAAATATAAATGCATAAAAAAAATGATTTGTTGCAGTTAAATAGAATTTTGTATCTCTGATAACGTAAGATATCTTCAAAGATACTATTTTTATATCTTACATATTATTATATTAGATTATGCTTTTATTGTTAAAGCTTTGATGGAAACTTTTATTATCCCTTTTTTAAGGTTAGAAATAAGGTAAAATAATTTAGAGCCTTGACCACATCTATATCTTAGTAACCATGACCTATATATCTTTTTTCCTGTTTACCGTCATCTCTCGTCCCTGTTATAAAGCACAGGTGAGTTAACAAAAGGTTCAAACGAATCTAGTCTAAGGGAGGCCCTGCGCATGCTGACACCTCGTTGTCTCCTGCCAGACCAATTTTCCTACAGGCCGATGAATTTCCGAACACTCCTTCTCCCTCGGTTATATTCCCTGAAGCTTGTTGAAGCGAACGGCTTTATTTCCGAAAGAGAAACCGCTAAACTGCGAGCTCATTTCCCTCCGAAAACCGCGTTCTCTGCTTCACTCCTCTTTTTCCAATTGTGTAGGAACTGTGTGTTACCGAGGCCATGTGAAAACCACTTACACAAATTTTATGCTATCTTCCAATCATCGGTTAATGATTGCCGTGCCAATTATATTTCTATTTCATGAAGAGTTAACTAAATCATGTACTCTTACTGTGTAAATTTGGTTCGTTAAATTATCACACTTTGTCTTTTTTAATTAATTAACTTTTAAATAAGCTATGGACATGAGCAGTAATTGTTGATGTTTAATTTGTTTCGGATGTTTCTATCTAGTGGTATTACCCGCAAAACATATTGGTATTTCCCTGCCAAAAGTTTTAGTTCCAAATGATCGTTCACTTATCATATTTTAATTTATATCAAATCAAGCTCAGCCTATAAGTAAAGCATATTCATTAAAGAGTAGCGAATTATTCATCGCATTTAAGAATTATAGTTTTGATGTCTAAAGTGTCAATGCTTATCCCCATTGATATAAGAACTCTCGTATAGCACTAGCTGTACGTAAATATTTTATCTAAAAAATAGTTTGATCATTAGATATAATAATGAATCATCAATAATATTTTGATTTAATGTCAAATATTATATTTTTTTAAGGAATAATGCCGTAGAAATAATAATATATTTTCTCTTCATCGAGGTCTTTCACACAAGCGACCCAGTCACCATTTACTTTGCGAGTCTGAAGGAATAGAGCGAGGGTAGTATATTTCATAAAGAAAATATCACTACATCTGCTGCAGAAAAGAGGCAAACCTTCCTGACATTTTGTGGTGTTTGCTAAAAGTTTTGTGTTGACGGTATTTTTGTGTGAGAAAAAAAGTAAAGCAGAAAACACCATTCTGCAGCTTGGAAAGACCGGATGTGAAGGGGACGCCTAAGCTACTTTTCAACCCGTATTCTAACTCTTTTCTTTTGGAATACGAAAATGATTCCAACTTAGATTCCATTCTTGTGGTGTGTCCTCCTAGTTGAAGGGTCGAGAATAGTCCGAGAAATAAGTAAAAGAAGGAAAAGAGTACCGATTCCAGACAGGACCCGACAATACAAGGGTTCTCGGCAAGTCTATTTCATACAAAGAAACCCTTTTTCTAGGAGTGATTGAGAGAGCAAAAAAAGAAAGAGTGAAAAAATCTCGTTCAAGAAAAAGCAAATAGATCTAGGAGATTCGGAAATGGCGGTTATTTTGTATAAAAAGGGCCTCCAAGTCGTTCCGAGATGATCCAAACCCTCCTGCCAAAAACCAAATGCCAAAACCCAAGGACTCACAATTTTACGATTTTCTCGCCTCTTTTGCATCCCTTTTACAACTTATATATGAGAGATAAAGTACTTTCAATTTCACTAAAGCTAAAAGCCGAATAATAAAACCGCAATAGAATGTCATCTATTATTTCCAAATGAATTATTCCAAACTTTTTTTTAAGTATAATTATAATTGTGCTCTTTGAATTCTTTGATTAATCGAGAAACTAACCAATATCTTCAATTTATTGAAATAAGATCATAGGAAGTTAAAAAATTATGGTTAAAATAACCGCATTCCTAGTGCGAACAAAGAACAATGCAACAAACTTCATTAACAAGCATCAATAAGATAGTATATCACAGCGGCACAACTTACAATTTGTATTAATGGCACAAGTACAATTTTATTAATGGATATAATAGAGGCATGAGACATTTTAGCAACATACATGTTCAATAAACTAGATTAGATAAGATTTGTTTATTTGTTTAAGTTAAAAACTTTTACGAAATTTTATTTTTATTTTATTTTAT
>KZ651794.1:70228-82701 GCA_001010745.2 Gerris buenoi
TTTTTTTTTTATTATTATTTTTATTTTATTTTATTACACTGATGATAAAAACTATAAAAATACTATATAGAAAACTAGTTTGCTTTGTTAGAATGTTTAACAGTTTTTGCGCAGTTATTTCAAGTTGACGAATCCTAACAGAATAGAAAAGATTTATCAAATTTGAACGGGGCTTGCGAATTATTGAGGGATAATAAATGCGTGGATGTCGAACAGTAATTCAGTTAGATTTAATATCGGGGCCTCTAGACCTCCATTCGCCAGCAAGTTTAACGAAGCGGAAAAGGTCGAGGGTAGCCGAGAACGAAGGGAAGAAATTTCAGAATAGAAAGCTGAATCAGGGATTTTCATAGGGTAAAGAAAAAGGGAGGGGTTTGGAATGGGTGAGCCTTCCCATACAAAATCGTGTGAAGGTGGCGATAAGCCTTGTTCAATCGGAGTCGTTATCAATAAGTCAAAAAGGATATGAAACTGAATATTTCAAAGGTGTTATCAAACTTGGAAAAACCACGGTGGTGGCAGGAGAGAAAAATAGACCACGCCCACGGATACGTCGTGTCGAAGAAAAGATCGATCGCCTTTTTTCTTTTTTTGACGTCGGACATCGGAGTTGTATTCGGACTCCGGGATTCCGTGGGTTTTTGATGAATTAGATATTTTCCTTCCTTGTCTGGATCCGGATCAAGTTAGGTCTTGGCTATCGTTCTCTCTTTTTTCCCTTTTATTACCAGTAGGATCCTGCAGGACCCTGTCTAGTCTTTCTAGGTTAAACACTCCTTAAAGGATTGGACGGGTAAAAAGAAAATCCTTTTAAATGAAATAAGGTGTTGCTTTCTTCCCTTCGACGGCTGAGTGTGAGAAGGAAAACCAATTTTCAACTTTGCTAACCTCGCTTTCTACGCCTTTTTACACCAGTGGTTTGAACGGCAGGCTCGCGTTTAATTGAACACTGCTGAGATAAAGTCAAAGAGCTTGCTGATTCTTCAAGTGGCAACAGATAAAGGAGCAGGTGAATCCTTGAAGTTAACATTGTCCTTGAGACTTAACTATTTCACTTTTAACTTATACCCACAATTTAACTTGCTGCTAATACTTTGATTTATAAGGTAATTGTAAATCCTAATTCTTGGAGTTTTTACAGTAATTTTCATGTTATATTTATTACCTCTTTCAATAGTAATTTTAAAATGTGCTCGAAGTTACTAAAGTTCGATAAGGTATTAACTGGGAAGGTATATACTTTTTTAACATAGTGTTCGCGGGTTTATGACATTTTTAATTAAATTACATACCAATAAATACACTAAAAAGTAGGAACCTTTTTAAAATGGTTTGATTTTAGTCCACATACGATTGCCTGAAAGTCTTTGGATACTATTATTTATACTTAGTTTTTGTTCCGCGACACGCATCACACTCATTTTTTTTCTTTTTTTTTATCTGTCAGAATTTTTTGATTTATTCATGAATAAAATAGTCCAGTTACTCGGGCCAAAAATAATGCCTTACCTCCGAAATTTGAGAAACTGAACCGATTTGCTTGAAATTTAGAGTTGATAGGAAAGTGCTCAAATAACAAACGTTATTACTTCCTTCTCGGAGGTGGAAATTCCTTTGCCCAAATAACCCCAAAAATCGAAAGGGGATCAAATTTTAGAAAAAAATTTGGTATAAAGTTTTTTTTGTTAAATATATATATATATATTTTTTAAAGCTATGTGCCACACTAATTGGTTTACTATTTTTTCTTCCTCTTATCTGGTAAGAAATTAAGGATTTAAACTATTAATACTTGTGGTCAAGAATTCCTTCGACCTAGGAGAAAATCGCAATTTTCTCAGGTCGGCGAATCCTTTAAATATATGATTAAAAAACAACTTTTTGTGTCCATTACTACGCTATAACTCAATAAAGGAACAGACGATTAAAGATTAAAATAATAATGTTTCAACGATGCCTATCTGAAACGTTTAGAAAATCATTGAAATGGGAAGAGGAAAAAGAGAAGTGTTTCTTCGGAACAAGCCTAATGTTAGACGGTTACAATTGAAACTGAGTGAAATATCTACGAGTAGAAATCCTTACCCTCTCCCCTCTCCCCTCCGGGCTACTTGGTAAGAGATAAGGGGGCAACAGCGAGAAGGAGCCTCGTACCCCTCACTTCTGCTCAAGCCAAATTGTGATAGAGCACTTTCTTCTGCCTTTCCAAGACAGATACTAACAGATTTATAAGGCGGATTTAAAATGGGCTAGAACTCTCCTTAGTTTGGAAAAAGAGTTACAACTTAGATAACAGATCTCCTTATCAATTTTGGACTCTACATCTTTGTCTTAACTCGTTTATTATTTTTTTTTTTTTTCGAGTAGTTTATTTATCAATTTTATTTACTTAAAAGTCGTTATTATTTTAAAGATCTTTAAGGTAAATAATATGGTAGAGAAAAAAAATACGTGTTGTCGCGGGACACCCGGTAGGAACGAAGTTCCTTACATTTTTCATGAAATATAAATTATTATAAAATCACACTGCTAAGTACGTATACGTTGCTAACTACTTATACATGGCACATGGCGAAGTTAGAAAAGAGACAAAATTAAAAGTAACTAACTGTTTGTACCTAGCGGAGTTAAGGCAAAATTAAAAGAAAACAAATAACAGTTTATTTGTATCATTAAAGCATCTTACAATAAATATGTATTGAATAAGAAAACATTTGGTAAAAGAATATATTGTTAAAGAATGTTAGATTGAAATAAGTGACATTTGACATACATAACAAAAATAAACAAAACAAGTCAAGTAACAGGCTTTCTTAATAACACTTTTTCCCGTCTTAACATTTTTGAAGCTTACGTTTACACGAGCGTTGCGCGTGAACGCTTGGGCGGATAATGTTGTCCAACGAACTTAGCCTGGGCATTGGTAAAATGAACATGTGTCCCAAATTTCAACTAACTCGGTGAACGTTTACTCAAGTTATTGTCATCAGTAGATTTCGTGACGGATTTTGCGTGACGGGGATTTTGGTCGTTTTTTTCGGATTCACTCCCAGGATCCAGAACGTGCCATAAGGAACTTCGTTCCAAAAATTAAATTACTCTTATTTTGTTTTACTTAGTAGAATTTATTGCCTAATAATTACTTATTAAAGTCAATTGTGTCAAAGGTGCTAGCTCAACTTGAAGAACTCCAATAACCACTTTTTAAAAAAATTTAACTTTAGGAATAAATAACATTCTGTTTAATGACATTTAATTTAATATGTAAATCAATATTTTATATCGAGAGTTTATCTATTGTTTTATAAAAGTGTTTGGCCAACTTGGTCTTATACACCCGATACAATATTTATTTACTTGCCTATTATGTTGTATTAATTTAAGTCTTTAATTTTTTAATTTAAATTAAGCTGCACTGAAGAATAATTTCCCCTGTCGATAACGATACCTAGTAGTCGTACAGGGTTACCGGTGGACTTAAATTGAAAACTAGTATAAAAATTAACATCGAACAGCGCATAGTTTACGAGGTATATAGCAACAACTGAAATTTCATAATTTTTTTCAAATATTACAAAGAAACTTTGGGGGGCCTTTTTGGGAGAGGTCTTGAGGGGGGGAAGTCTCGGGTGGGGGGGGTATATAGAGAAATGAAAAATATGAAAGGGGGAGTCAAAAATCTATTCAAAAATAAACAGAGTGTGGCTTAAGGTTAGAAATTCCTAACAAAAGTTTACTTTAACCCCCTAATCCTACTTTATTTTTTATTACCTAATTTTGAGCGCTTAAAACTCAAAAACGGTTGGAGCTAAAAAAAATGTTTATAGGACATTTTTTGTATAAAATTTAATGTAGTTTCATTTTGTATATAGACTTTTTCCCGCTAGAGTCCGTAGTTTTTGAGTTATTCGTGAAAAACATGAAAAAGTGACCTTTAGAGGCCCCCCCAGCCCCCCGCTCGCCTCCCACCGGTGGGGATTTTTAGTATGTTGTTCAAGACACACCTCCCTACCAATGTACAAAAATTTGCGACTACACGAATTATTTCCCCTATTTTTCCTTCGTTGACTGGACTATAGTCCCGAATTAAGCTTTCAAATTTTTTCTACATGTCTAGAAGATAACATTAACGACACGACAATAGAACTACACCGAGAAATAACGCTTGTAATTATAAAGTACCCAGTTAGTACCTGTACCTAGTACAATCAATTAGAAATTCAATTTTTAAGTTTTTGGTAGTATTCATACTACAGAACGTTTAACTTTTAATTTAAATCAAATTGTAATTATTACTATTTACAAGGGGGGACAGACAGAGAAAATAGACTTCAGCGCCGTGATAGTTAATTAAATGCATCTACTAAAACTTGAAAGAGCTACCTAATAAATCTAAAACACAGAATCAAGTAATTTTGTTTTCCTATATGATTTTATTTTTTCTGGATTGTCTTGGACTGATTTTCTTTTTAATTAGTCGTTGAATAATGCTTTCGAAGGTATATCTTTGTTTTGTTGTGATGGCCATTCAAAACTAAGTGAAAAGTTTTCTATGTTAGACGCTCCCGGTGATTTATCTTCTAGTCTATTCCTTTTCATTCCTCGTTGTTTATTTTAATTACTGTGGTATTTGCTAGTCAGATCTAATAAGACAGAATACGATTTAAGGTTTTTCAACCACTTAGACGTCACGCTTGAATGGAAAATCACGCTCGTCTTTTGAATGCAATGACATAAGTATAGAAATTAGCAAGAACGTTCTTTTTGTGAATGGTAAGTTGAATACTTGCATGTAGTGCAGGCTTAGACTAGAATCGATATTGAAGGGGAAAAGAGTGTTAGAAGAAGATGCGTCGAGAGGCATCCCTTCAGAGAACCCGTGTGCGTCCCTTCAGGCTTCATCCCTAGGAAAAGGACCGGAGGAAGGAGAAGAGAACAGTAAAGCTTTCCTCCTACAAAGGGGGGAAAAAGGAGCTTCACAAGTGTACTTGACAAGTATTGCACACTGAAGAAGAACTTTCTTTTTTTTATTTTTTAAAAAAAGTGCCCCCGAGGTAAGTTTAAAAAGCAAAGCGACTACCCTCCGACAAAACCTTAGAAGTGTTCTAAAGAGGTCTCGGACGTAGAATGAAGAACATGGAGGGAGTGGCGAGGAGAAGCCCTGTACTCATGAACCTGACATCCACAGTGAAATCGATCTACCGTCTTCTGGTTATAACCCGCCACTGCCCTCCCTTGCCCTGGCTTCTCGAGTGTTCTTCAACTTCACAGCCTCCCCTTTTTGGACACGTAGCCCTGCACTTGGTTTTATCCTTTATTTATCTATCGGCATCGAGTTTCCTCTTTATTGTATTTGAAATTGATTCCTTTCTGCAATTTAGATCTTTGTACAATACGTTATATAATTTATAATTTGTGAGAAGTATAGGGTTTGTTGAAATTCTATTTTGATAAATATTTACGTTTTAAGGTCCCCTGAGTCAAAAAATAATTCGGTTAAAAATATTTATCTGTCACATTTGCACGCGTGGACCGATTTATATTTATGTACATATTCAGAAAAAGCTTAATGGTGAAATTAATTTTACCTTTAAATTTATGACTGAAAACCTCTTCACTATAAAACAAATGCTACTTCTTCATTTAAAATTTTTGGTGGAAATGGTATACTTGTCCCCTTGAAATCATGTGTAAAATGTTAATTTTATCATTTTGACATGTTATCTATCCTTTTACTTCTGTAATGACTCGTCATCATTCAAATAATTGACAAACCTTCTTTTAACAAATATTCTGCCAATTAGTGTGGCACATTGCTTCCTCGCATCCTGTCACGTACTTTAATGATATTTTTCTTTAATGACCTATAAATTAATTTATTTCTTCACTTCTTTATATGTCGAGGATGACGTGGAAAAATGATAAATTTTAATTTCATCGCTTAAGAGAACAAGACCTTTAAATCATTAAATCACTTATTCAAAATTTTAATAGAAAATAATTTTTAACCATTCAAACCAAATTTGGTTCATAAATTAAAAAATGGCGGAAAAACATTTGACTTGACTTTTATTGAGCTCAGCTCAGCGAAGCTCTGCTCTGCTGAAGATCTGCACAAAATTTGGCACGGTCATAGTAACTAACCACAGGAAGGTATAAATCTAAAATGGTCCAAATCGGTACACAGGGGTACGGAAGTTTCCTTCTGAACGGCTGAACCGATCTGCACAAAATTTGGCACGGTCATAGTAACTAACCAGAGGAAAGTATAAATCTGAAATGGTCCAAATTGGTACACAGGGTTACGGGGTACAAAAGTTTTCTTCTGAACGGCTGAACCAATGATCACAAAATTCGGCAGGGTCATAGTGATAAATCAGAGGAAGGAATCTGAAATGGTCTAAATTGGTACACTATAAAATAGTATATGCCCTTTATGATGCATGTCGTTGGAAAGCTCTTTAAGAGTACAGTTATTATTGTTATGTTCACTTTTGTCATATTTTCATTTAAGAGGAGGGTAAAATAGAAAAACAAGAAAAATAATGGAAATATTACTATTTTTGATCCGGTTTCAGCGGTTTATAAATACAAATGTTTATTGTTTAAGATTAAAATGCTCAGCTCAATATTGGAAGAAGACAGCTGCACATCTAGTTTAAATGTAGGGGAAAAAGTTTAAGTCCCCACTTTTGATACAACTATTATTTTTCAGTGATAAATCTACGTTTAGTACAAAAGGTCATGTTGCATCACATCAGGTCATGGTGTCTGGAAAGTCCAACTTTCCCTCGAAAAAAACTCGATCTCAACAAACAGCCAAAAATATAAAAAAGTTAATGTGTGGTGCGCCATCACTCACATTAAGATTATTGGTCCTTTATTTAAGGTTGTTGCTTTAAATCAAAATAAAGATTCATAGATTTATGAAGCAACTTTTGGCCTCAAATGGAAACAAAACTTTAGGATTTAGGAGAAACTTCTTACCAACAGATGGTAGGTATCTCGGCACACTCTTAATGTTCGTGACTGGTTAAATGATAAATTTCCTGGAAAATGGATTGGAAGATATGGGTCTATTCCATGGCCCGCTGGATCCTCAGATTTGACCGATGAACCTTTTCTTTTGGGGATATTTAAATCAAAATATTTTTCACAATACTGTCCCCGGCGACATTAACATTTTAAAAAGAAAGATGGAGGCATTATTCATCTTTGTTAATGAAGAAATGTTACTTTCGGCGTTTAGAAAACTTGAACTTCTTTAACTTAATAAAAACAACAAAATACACAACATGATAAATAAAGGTAGTGATTTTAGAACTTGTAGCAAATAATAGCAAATAATGGAGTATCTATGCCGAATGATCTACGAAATCCTAACAATTACTGGCTTCATGCAAGAACTTCCCTGTGATTTTTTTATGTTTTATTTTGATTCTGTTAATCAAATAAATAAAAAATTACAAAGAGTATCTTTTTGTCTTAAAATTAAAATTAATTAATTAAATTAATGTACATAAGAGAGAATTATATACATATATATGTACATAAATGTGTGTGTGTCTGGGCGTGTTAATAATATAATATGTGTAGATGTTTTGCTCTTCAGAACTATCACAATGCTTCTGTTACGTTCAGTTAATTCAAGAGCAAAATGAATTTTGTTAAATATCACAGATTTTTAAGACTGTTGTTGTAAAAGTAGACCATGGTACCATATTAAACCGTAAAATGCGGTTAATTGAAATTGGCACGCTGACCCTGCATAGCCCATACTCTTTAGTGACCCTAGCCGCTCATACATACACTGCTGCACAACTCATTCTTATCTTAGTTAAGTTTAATAAGAAATAATACAGTTCCATCATGTTGGTTAAATAAACTATTAGCTGTTGGTGTTAAATGGGTGAAAATACCTGTTACACGGATAATTAATCTACTATAAATCTTGGGCTATGTGTTCATAAAAGGAAAGAAACAAGATAAAGTAGAAGAAATCCACAAATCTCTTCCTTTCTCTCCTTCACTAAGTTTCCAAGTAGAATCAAACCAAACGTGAAATTTCCACAGGAACAGATTCATTTTTCGTAAATCGATCTTTACTATCGATTGTATAGAATCAAGCCGCTAAACTAGCACTATATCGACTTCTAGCCAATTTCTTTTTTGTTCTTCTATCGTAGCGTTTTGATTTATCAGCCACATATTTCCTTCCTTTCTTATTGCTTTGATCTATTTTTTATTTATTTTTTTTTCTTGGTAGATTTTTTACTCTATTCCTTGCTCGGTCCTCTCCTTTAGATTTAGAAAAAAGGTTATAAAGAAAGTATATCAAAATGTGATTTCTATGTTCTGAGTTCTTTTACTTGTTAATATATATTTTCACTTTTCGGGTAAAATCATGGCAACTCAGACGTTTCCGCTCCTTACCCTCTTTCGATCATTCTTTTCTATCGTAGAAGTTCAGTATCGCAACGCTTTCCTTCCAATAAAGATGAATTATTAACTTTTATAGCGTTTCCTAGAGTTTTGTGTGTTCGCTTTCCCCAGTGGCATGCCCCATGCAGGATTTGGCAATAGGAAACTGGGTAAGGGAAAACGGAAAGGAAAGATGGGGCCATTATTCGTATATCGTACTAAGAAAAGTTTTAGAAGCTTTACTTTTTCATAATTTAACCCTGGGTTTCTGACTACTGCATCGTTTATAGATTATAGTGACCCTACCTACATAATTCGATTTTCGATACTGTACTAATGGAGATCTAACCCTTAAATTTTAGCCAATTTTTAATTTTACTTTCATTAAGCTACGTCTAAAACATTATATATAGTTATAAGAAACTCTATTACATGAAAAATCAATTACAAAGTAATAATAAGGTACGTTATTTCATTTTAAAAGTTAACTGTATTTATATTTATATTCTCTATAAGGAACCAATAAATTTAAACACTAATTTATGTCCAAGCTTATAAGTTGTAAAACAAATTCTTTGTCTTAAAAATTGTATTAAGTAAGGGGAGTATTTTAGGTATATAAAATTATTATGGTCAAAATATGAAGTAAAAATGCTACACCTTTGTATACAATTTTTTCTCTATGTGAACTGTAAAATTGTTGCCAGTTTCACATGTATATAAGATTTTTGAAATTCTCATCTTAATTTTATTTTTTGATAAAACACTTTAGCCATCAAATATTGAAGATAATCATATTTTTCTTTACATTTTTCTTAATTTGACACTTTATATGTATTCTACTACGCATCTATTATACATGGGCACACGATTCTTTGCCAAGATATACAAGATTTCTTTGAAGATTTACTTCCAACATCCCAATTATAAGAGGAGCGCTCGGGAATTTCGTGGTTGAATTTTAAAAATCGCAATTGTTAAATGTAACAGGACTTTAAAGATGCTTAGCAGCTGATAATTTAAAAATCAATGAGCGATACTGAAAGGTTTTTTATGCTCTTTAAAATTTTCTCTTAGCCCAGTTTCTTTATCTCATTTAGTTCTTGAGATATTTTGCAATTTTTGGAAATGTTCGTGATCCACTCTGAAAAAAGAAATAAATCGATATCTCGAGAACTATTGAGAAATTGAGATATGCTCACTCGACATATTTTGCTGCATTTGACTCTTAGAATCCACCAGTTTCGTTCTGACAGTTTATATATATATATATATATATATATATATATATATATATATATATATTTATTTATTTATTTATTTATTTATTTACTTATTTATTTATTTATACCGACTATTTACTAAGTTTTGTCTTTGATGATTTCCGTTCGCTTATTTAATCGTATTTAAATGGACTTTATCGTTAGGAATAGAAATTGGGAAGACGATTTTGTCTTGCTAATATGTGTGTATTTGATTATTGATCGATAAGAGGAAAGCATGGTTGACAACCAACGGCTAATATTACAGGTTTAAATTAACATTGTAATTTTAAACTATTGGCCGTGTGGATCTATGTTAATCTATGCAGCGGACGACAAAGCAACCGTTCGACCATAATCTAACTGTTCCAGATAATTCAAACAGAACCGGATTATGCAGTCGAATACAGATTTTGCTTCAGATGAGATAGCGCTGCGTTGATTTTCTTTTCTCTTATTTCGATGAGGTAATAAACTCAAATTCAGTAATGGATGATTTACCGACTATTAATTAGTTTTTGTTTTCATGTGAAGGTTTTAAATTGTTTAATATTTTCCACAAATGGTGATAATCAATACCCACTATATCCGGGGGTGGAGTCCCGTGCTTCACTACGGAGTTTGTAATTTTTTGTATAATAGTTCATAAACCAACGTCAAGAAGCATTATAATTCCTTTTATATTTTTAAGCGAGTATATTTAATCCCTCCCCCCATGGATCAAATATAATTGGCAGAACTCCTTTATTAGGTAACTGATTCTGACCACTGGAGATGGAGATGCATTTTTAGGAATATAGAGGTTGGAGGTTTGCTTGAAGAAGAAATACAAACTGTTTCGTTTCCCCTGCTCCAGTTGTAATGGATGATACATTTGGTGTGCCATTTTCTTTGTTGTTAAAATTTTCACTTCCGATATCTTTGAAGAACCTGTGAATATATTGCCTAGAATCAATACGAACATCGAATATCGAATAGAATCAATACAGGAACATCTCTTTCTCCTGGAACCTGGCTCAAGACAAGGAGAATAAATATTGACGAGAACAAGTGTCAATGTGACGTTTAGTTTGAGACATGACATGTGTGAAACAGTACTAAAATGTCTATCCTTCACTCTAGTTCCGTCCACTACTATACTTAAACGACAGGATGCACCGACGCTAATACAAAATTTTACATAGACTTATGCATCATACATATAAACTCAACACACATATAAAATTACTCATTTATGACACCATATATGGTTATTTGGTATTGAACTTTTGGGTTGTACCAAGCGTTCCAACTCCTATTGTATCCAGTCCCTATAATCCAAAATCCTTTTAAGAATAAATTACGGTCTTTATTATGTTTCTTACTCAACCTTTCACAATGAACTTAAAGCCTCCTTTTTCCGCGACCCTGTCATATCCCGATACAAATCCTTCTATGACTTCATATCCCATCATCCCAATTCTTAATCCCCAAGTTATCATTACTTATTAATTCCTGGAAAGCTTCATCGAAGTCTATAGTACCAGTGGCCTCGTAATATATATTGAACAATGTTTAACTACATTTAGATCTATGTAATGTTTAAAGGCAGTATCTGTAAGTTCTGATAATGGACAGTTCCTCACTTCATGGCTAAACATGTTATTATGGTGATTTCAATTTTCAAATAACAATGAGCACATAAAAATATTTCCATAAATTACTTTGTACTGTTGTCTCTAGTACTATTATTTTAGAATTTGGAAGTTACTATGACTATGCTTGCTTAACATTGATTTGTTTCCACAAAAAAATAATTTCTCTTTAAAAATTTAGCTTTGTACTGTTGGAAATCTGGTTTAGGTGAGAGCATCTTTTTTAGGTCTGAGAGCCGTAAAATTTATTAATTAAATTCTAATGCATATTAAATTATATTTTCTGATGTAGGTGAAGTATGTTCATGAGTTTTTTTACCTGAGTGAATATGTATTTAGATAGTAATGCTAAAATATTTAAGGAGAGACCACAGCCTTCTATGCTATAAACATTTTATAGCTGGCACCGTAAAATTGTGTTTTATATGTATCAAACTGAAATAGGGCAGGAACAGAGGAGTTTCTCATTGGTACAACTTAGATACAATAAACTTCTAGTTACTATAAATCGAATATAAATGCTAAAAATATTTTATTAAAACACCTTAAAAAATTCAAAAATCCTTGCTCATACTTGGATAAATTTGGTATATTGTGCAGAAAAGGGAAGATTGTTTTGGTTTTCTGATTAAATAAATTTAGTTTTTTTGTGCTTATAGCGCGCCATTCAGAACAGGTTTCTACATATTTTTTTTCGATCTCGGTTTAGTTTAGCCATAATCCGTCATTTCTTTGATGTATTTCTTTTGAAAAAAATTATATTTCAAAAACCCTTCAAGATATTTTTATGAAACTTGACAGATGCCTTCATGGGCGTAGCCAGGTTTTGGCTAAGGGGGGGGGCCCAACATGAACAAATTCTTGAATGCTAAATGGGGAGAGGGGGGGGGGGTAGTAATAAAGGAGTAGTTCGGAAAATCTGGAAGGGGTTTAGAGCCTCAAATAAAAACAAAAAGGCGGGGAGGGGGGGCTTACTAAGCTTACTAAGCTGTTCAAATTCAAAATGGCGGATACTTCACATCGCGAGAAAAAAATATTTTTTTTAAATTTTGAGTGGGGTATCAAATAAAAGGTATTCAAGAGTAGATTACAAATATATATACCACTTGGGGAAAGTGTTTAATTTTCGAGTGCGAAATTTTTCGTGTCCCCCCCC
>KZ651794.1:143619-154072 GCA_001010745.2 Gerris buenoi
TATACAGGGTGTCCCAGCTAATATGGAACAGCGAAATATCTCCGGAACCATGATAGATAGAAAGATGCGGTTTTCAGGGTTCGATAGTGGCTAAAAAGGCGCTTCCAGAACATATGCTTATAATTTTCTGTGTTCAGCAGAAGTGTGTGTAATTTACATAATTAAAAAAGTGAATAGGAAGACAACTTTATAAGACTGGATTTTGATTCTATGGCTAAAAAAAAAAACTTTTTACTCTTGGAAATTTTTTGCTCCGAGCATTAGTTTGCCTTCTGGAGAGCTCTAAACTTGCTAAAATTGAAACTTTTAGTCCATTTTACGGCTTAACTAATGGATTTTTGAAAAAATATTCAAGAGACAAAAAATTCTTATTTTTAGTCATAGAATCCAAATCCAATCTAAAATTCATACCTTATGTGTAACTTTTTTTGTCTGAAAAAAAAGGTGTTTAGCAGGGCTCAAAAAGTGAAAAAAAATATTAATACTGCATGTTTTTAAGGATGGATTTGGATTTTACGCCACAAAATAAGAACTTTTTGTATCTTGAATTTTTTTCCTAAATCCATTAGTTTATCCGTAAAAGGGACTTAAAGTTTCAATTTTAGCACGTTTAGGGCTCTCCAGAGGCAAACTAATGCTCGGAGCAAAAAATTTTCAAGAGTAAAAAGTTCTTATTTTTAGCCATAGAATCAAAATCCAGTCTTATAAAGTTGTCTTCCAATTCAATTTTTTTTAAATTATGTAAATTACACACATTTCTGCTAAATATAGAAAATGTTAAGCATATATTCTGGAAGCGCCTTTTTAGCCACTATCGCACCCTGAAAACCACATCTTTCTATCTATCATGGTTCCGGAGATATTTCGCTGTTCCATACTAGCTGGGACACCCTGTATATACAGGGTGTATCAATTTCAGATAGCCATAGAAAAGGGGGTCTACAGGTCATTTGGAGCAAAAAAGTTCATACAAGCTATAGTCCAATTCTCAACGGTGTAGGAACTATAAGCGAAAATAGACTGTGTTAAAAACAATCAACCTTTACCCTAAAAAACTGAAATAACTCAAAAAATATTAATCTTGGAACAATGAAAGAACCATCGTTGGAAAGAGCAGAAAATTTCCTATAAAATTATGTATGCTTTAGTTGACTTGTTACATTTTTAGTGTGACCAAAAGCTGTTTGAAAACATAAAATAGATTTTTTTTTTAAAAATCTGAAAAACATTAAGCGCACTCTTCGCTATGACCCAAATGAGAGTAATGCGTACAAAGTTCAGAAAAGTTGGCGCTATTAATAAGCTTTAAAACGATACCAAATACTTCAAAATATTCCAACTCTAAGCGGACGAACAAACCATCATTGTAGAAAAAAACATATCGTGCTTGCAGCTGGTGAAGGGCAAAGAAACGTTACATTATCGCAGCTGTGGCATCTTTGACAAAAAGATGTCGAATGTGCATTGCTCAAGGTGGCGGCCATTTTGAACAGCCTTTACCTTGAGATACCATGGTAAGTATATTTTACAACAATAGATCTTCTAGTTAATGAACTAAAATTTNTGGCGGCCATTTTGAACAGCCTTTACCCTGAGATACCATGGTAAGTATATTTTACAATAATAGGTCAGATAATAGATTTTAGGTACATTTTTACGTTTTTCATTAATTTTAACATTAATTTGGTTAATAAAAGTGGATTTATTAAATATAAATTTGTTATAAATCAAATTATAATGATTATTAACTGCGGGACGCAGACGAGAAAAATAATTATAATTTTATTTAAATTAAAATTTTAACTTTCCATACTATTATTATTACTAAAAACTTAAAAATTGAATTTATACTTTTTTTATACTGCTAATCTTCGAGTATGTAGAGGTTTTTTAAAAAAATTAAAATACATTTATTAATGACTTTTAATAACAGTTTAAAATAATTATATTTATTAAATCCACTTTTATTAACCAAATTAATGTTAATATGAATTGAAAAATGTAAAAATATACTTATTTACAGTGGCGATACTAAGATTATTTAGATATTTATAAACAATTAATTTATTCATTTCAATTAATATTAAATTAAAATTATTAAAATATACTTACCATGGTATCTCAAATCATTCTCCTGCGTAGATTAGTTGGTTAGAGCACTTTACTGGATATACAGAGGCCCGTGGTTCAAATCCCGGCGCTGGAGTCTGTTTTTCTCTGCCTGTTTCCCATAGTTAATAATAATTATAATTTGATTTAAATTAAAAAATGTAATCTTTCCGTAGTATGAATACTATAAAAATCTTAAATATGAATTTCTAATTGATTGTACGTGGTACAGGTACTAATTGGGTACTTTATAAAGTATTTGGTATCGTTTTAAAGCTTATTAATAGCGCCAACTTTTCTGAACTTTGTACGCATTTCTCTCATTAGCGAAGAGTGCGCTTAATGTTTTTCAGATTTTTTTAAAAAATCTATTTTTTTGTTTTCAAAAAACTTTTGGTCACACTAAAAATGCAACAAGTCAACTAAAGCATACATAATTTTATAGTAAATTTTCTGCTCTTTCCAACGATGGTTCATTCATTGTTCCAAGATTAATATTTTTTTGAGTTATTTCAGTTTTTTAGGGTAAAGGTTGATTGTTTTTAACACAGTCTATTTTCGCTTATAGTTCCTACACCGTTGAGAATTGGACTATAGCTTATATGAACTTTTTTGCTCCAAATGACCTGTAGATATACCCCCTTTTCTATGGCTATCTGAAATTGATACACCCTGTATAGAACTATATAATTACTGCGCTTGTCTACTTATCTGACTGACAAGCGCAGGGAATTATGTATCCTCGGGTTTTAGTCCTTTAGTTTATAGATTCCTCGGTTTGGTCTACGGACTAAGGAGTTATGTGAGATTTTCTATTAGTGTACTCTAACAAATTCTAAATTTTCTTAACATATTCTTCTTTAGAAAATTAAGTAACACATTATTTCCTAACTTTCTCTTTTTTCATAATCTGGTTGATGACTGGGTAAGGTAATCACAGAAAAAATAAATTGGAATAATATTTATCTCAGATTAATTTCCTTTCTTTATCCATTTATGCTTGGCTACTTAACTTAAATAAAAATGAATTAGTCGAAGTAAAATCTGATAAAGAGGGAGGAGTTTTTTTTTACATTTTGGACAGCTGACGTGGGTTCTAATTAATCTCCATTACGCTGATTTAGACGGAAAATAAGAGCCGGTATGAAAAATAACCAGGGGAATTATATTATATTGTTGATTGGCGAAATTTACTTGTTACATTCTAAAAAATATGAGTTGGGCAAATTTAAACAAATTTTCTCACCTTTTATTTCCTAATTTTTTATTAGATCATTATTTAAATAGCATCCAAGTTTTCTTTTTACTTCTTATTTCTTGTCCGTTTTCTGAATTAGGATTGGAAGAAGATAAGTCCAAGAAAAATAGAAAAAATATCAGCCCAAGACAAATATTAATTAAAGGTAGAGTTTATAAATACGTGTGTAAGTTTTAAAGTGGAGTGTGTAAGTAACAAAGATTAGTTAGAGGCTAAGAATAATAGAGACGTATGATTTAATTAATTCAGTTCCTGATATTTCTCTTTGATATTTTGTACTCTTCTTAAGTGAAAATTCATGAATTCACTAAACAAATAACATACTTATGTTAATAAAATTATTATTTCTAAGCAAAATAATTGACTAATTAATTAAATGGGAGTAATGAGAGCATACGCGTATTTATGATTTTATTAGATAATGGCTCTAAAATTTTTATTAAGCTTCGAACTATGACCGAGGCCCGGTAGTTATGTCTATACAAACTTTAAAATGTAACTTGAAGAATAAAATAAATTGATTAGTCGTGAAGTATCACGTCAAAAGAGTTTCGTTGGTGTTGTGAATACGAAATTAGTATAAGAGCTGGGGGGGGGGACGAAAAGTTTGATGTCTTTTGTCAAAATGGTGCGAAAAATTAAACACTAACCAGAAGTGTTATATATTTTTACTACGTTTTTGTCTACTTTAATCTACTATTAAATGCCTTTCATTTGATACTGATACGTGACGGGAATTAGCCGCCATTTTGGATTCCTAGGTAATCAGATCAAATTGGTATTCTTATTTTTTCTTTGGCCCAGCAGGCCACACATTCAATTTCAATTTTTCATATTTTTAATAATAGCAGAAATATAGTTTTGGGGGATATGGATATTTTGAGAAAAAAAGTGTTGATGCTTTTTGACAAAATAGCGTGGAAAATTAAACGCTAAGGACTTTTTTTGGTTTTACCAATGAAAACCTAAAAAGGGCATATAAATATGTCCTATTTGTATCCTTTGAAATTAATATGGATCCATCTGTGCCAAATCGGTTGTGTAGTCTTAAAGTTATACAACCTTCGGACCATCACATAGTTTCCGGTACCTTTGATAAGTTCGGAACTCGGAAGCATATAAATATCCCCATTTAAGTTTTTAATGATTACATTTTATTCTTCAAAACGATCGCAATGCTAACAAGCTCGGAAACAAAATACAGTTAAAATTGCATAATTGCATGAGAAAAATAAAACACTTATTATTAATAAATGAGCTTTTTTAAACCTATACCTACACAACACACAACTAATACATGCCAGACACCGGTTTTACTGCTCTAATAAGTTTGAAGCACTGTTTACTGGTTTTCATTCGGAAACAGCTGGTAATTAACTTTTTTATTGTAGTTTGACTATAAACTCTTATATTTTAGTTTAATTCTTAATAGGAAGTTATCTCAATTTCATCAGAAACTATCATTATAACCTTGATTCTTAAATTTCTTGTAATACGTGCTATGCGTTTTGGGCAAGACTCTTCTCAAAGAATAATCTGTGTGATCAATAACTTGGGGGTTTTCCGGTCAAATCTGTGCCACGAAGGGGTTAAATAAAGGGGTTGAAGTGTTGACTTCAACCCCTTCGTAACGCAGGTTTCACAGGAATTCCAAGTTATTGATTACGAGTCAATCCATTGGTCTACGCATTAAGTAAATGATCTGTGTGTATTTAATTAAAGATTTGTCGGTACATTAACCATAATTGAAAGATTTAACGGTCTTAACTTTTATCCTGATTGCGTATGTCTGTCTGTCCAACAGTCCGACTTTAAAGGTGCTAAAGTGGTCGGCTGAACGGATCCCTACATTTTTATGTAGTGTTGTGCATTTACATTTGGGGCGTTTTGTAGTCTTAGTTTTATCGAATAATATTGAAGTGCACCTGAGTTATTAATTTTTTTAAGAAATAAAAAACTTTAAAAAATGTCATAACAATCGCGGTTATTGATGTTTTGCATGTAACAAAAATTTGTTTAAAACTACTGTTTCATCTCTCTTGATTTTTTTACGGTTGTACTGTTAATATCTTCATATTATATGCATACTGCTTACTTTTCATGGGGTTTTCCTTTAGGTTTGCATATCTTTTGATTGTGTATCCTTTTTTTTAAATAGCCTCCAAACTGCTATTCGCTGGATATTTTTATTCTAAATAATGGTATGAATGATATATTATACTCGTGATTATTTTCTATTAAGGTTTTAGCATCGAAATTATTTTATATAATTGCTTGGCCTACACGATAATAGGAGATGTAGTCACTAATTCTAGGAATAATAGGATATGTAAATAATAATAGGAGATGTAGAGTCACTAATTCTTAGCATAAGCCCCGTGCGGAGCGGAGCGTTAGTTGAAAGCTAGTTTATCTACGATTGTTATGAAATATAAACATTGTATCTCTGTTTAGATGCGTAGAAAGCGATTCTTTACGTACTTGTATTCATTGCTTATGCGCCAAAATCTGAAAAATTCAAAATCTGAAAAATTCCTCTTCTTTACCGGCCTAGGGTGGTAAAGAAGAGGAATTCTTCACCTTAACGCACGATTAGCGAGCATGTTTACATTTAACAAAACCAATTTGCTGTTAGTTTAATTAAAGTAACTGTTTATATTGAGTTTTTTTTGTGAAAATCAATGAGTGATTTAAGTGATTATGACGAATATTAGTAGAATAATACGCCTCCCGAAATAGATAAAGTACGGTACGCAACTCGTGCGAAAAGGGCATTTTGCATTGCTCGTGTGGTTGTACTCGTGTGCTCGGGTGCAAACTCCGCACTCGTATGCAAAATGCTACTTTCCGCACTCGACGCGTAATGTAATATTACAATAAAATTGATCGTCTCCGAAAATCTGCGTATGAAAAAAACACAGCTTTCCTCCACATTAGAAATACGTGACTTATCCTGGATTTGCTTTGAAAAGCGAATAATTTGCCAAAGAAAATACTCTGAAGAGGCCTTCCAACAATAGCATTTAACTATTCTACGTAATACTCTCTACTAGTCCAAGGCCTACCTAGGAAAATTACCTCGTTACGCCAAAGATTGGTGGTGTAATATTTCATTTTACAATCGTAAAATCAAAATAATACATCGTCTCAGTTACCTGTTTGAAGATTGAAGATTACCTACTGTTGACACTCTTCCAATGACAATATTTTATTTCCAGTTCTAGCTTATCAAAATACAACCTCTTAGTATTTATTTATATTTATTTATTATATTCTTAAAATATTTAAGTATTAGTTAATCATACATTGTAACTTATAGAAATGTGCAACTGTTGTTGGGATTAAAAATAGAGTTTTTTACGAACAATATAAATAATTTTAAGGGAAAGATTTTATTACACACTTAAATCCTGGCTAATAATCTTCTTTTTACGACTCTGTGGTCATAAAAAATAGACAAAAATAAAAGACATTGTTAAAGAATAGTTAAAAATAGTGACTAATATTTTCATTATTATTGTGATTTAGATTTGGGTAATATAGCTTTTTATAATACATAATAACTTATTCATTTTGTTTATAAGGTTTTTTGTTAAAATTAAGAGCAGCTTCTTCAAAAGTAATTTAAGAATAAAATATTTCTTATTTTCCTGACAAGCATATTTCTCAGTATTTTTGCCTGAAAAAGCATGCGTTTTATTTCCGTTCTTTATACATTCTGTTTAAACGGCCAAGAAAAGTAATGCTTCCCTAATTTCTTAATTATACAGAATCTGTAAATTTTTGAAAGAGCGTAGTGAGTTATTCACTTCAGACATTTGGGCTTTATAAAGTTTTTTTTATTGTCTGTCTAACGATAACTGACGTAAAAATTGATCGGAAATTCGGCACACAACTATGGTTTTGGAAATTTCCTTCTTAATTTTGTCAAAATGGTGGTTAGTTTGGTGAAGATGCTATTTATCAATTAAAAGATCATAGTTTAGAAAAGGAATATGTAACTATTAAAATTTCATTTTCAATATGGCGAACTACATGTTGCATATAGTTTTGAAGTGTTTAGGAAAAAATGTGCTACTATAAAAAAAAAATGTCCATTCTATGTCGGCATTTTAAAACAAATATGGGCGAAATGTGTGTTAAAAAAGAGAGGAAAAAAGTTAATGCTTATATAGCATTTCACATACCATTTAAAGCTCTTTTCAAGTAGATTAAGAATAAGTAAGTTTTCTCCCGAATAATGTTTCCTGTTGCTATAACAAATGTGTCCGATATGAGAGCAAAATTAAATTTTCTTCGACGCGAGCTCTTTAAGTGCCACATCACTTGTCTACGTTTGAAAATAAGCGGATTCAGAGAAAGTAGTTGATAGATGATAAAAAATAATAAGTACTATCTAAAGGAAAAGTGTTATTTCTAAAGAGGTTACTCGTCTCTATAAATTGATTCTTTTACAAATTTAGTACTATTTATAGAGCTTTTTTTAAGTAGATTTTTAATTTTATGAGATAAATAATATTAAACAATACTGTTTCTCGACTATTATTTCATAGCTGGAAGAAACACGAAGACTTAATGACATCAGTTATAAACTTTATCTTCCTAAACGATATTAAATCGTTGACGTCTTATCATTTACCCTATTTTTATCTTAAATTTATTTAGTGTCCCTTATCAAATTTCCTTATAAATTTGAGTGGGGAAGACGTTAAGGCTCTGTTTTGGGATTATATTATTATATAATGTAGTTGGGTTTTCTTTTAAAAAATGGATTTTACATTTTAGTTTATTGTATCTTATTTAATGAGTACAATCTCTTACTATTTGTAATGCTTTTTTCCACCTATCTTTAAAAAAGCATTTTAAATTGCAAGAGAGAAAAATTGAGCACTTAAATTAGTGTTTTACTTAATGTATTTTTCTAATTAATTTAGATTTGATGAACCCGCTCTGTAATAACTCTCGCTTTATGTTATCTATGAAGGAAATGGAAAAAAAAGAAAGAATTACTTTTAAACATTAAATTTTTTCTTATGATTATTCTGGCTTTAATATGCGTCTGCAAGGCAAGATAATTCAATAAAGTGAAGTCGAAAGTGTTCCGATGCATTTTATTTATAAAGCAAGGAGGCTTCCTTTTACCTTAGGAAGCTTTTTAAACTCAATAGTCGTTTATCGTTTGTTATCGCTTTAGAATTCTATATTATAAGTAATGTTGCCTTAAAAAAATTGTCCGGCAATTAGTCTACCACATACTTGCTCTCGTCCTATAGCATACTTTAATTATTTTATGCTTTTTACGATCCATTATTTTCCCTCGGTTTTTTATTCTGTCAAAATTGTTTTGTTTTTCGTGATGACAACTACCTATTTAGCAAAATTTAAAGGTGAAAACACACGGGATAGAAAACTAGCGTATAGTTTTTGCTATAGTGTGACTATAGCTGTGTGACTACTCGTATAGTTGAACTATACGCTAGTTTTTCTTAACTATCGTATAGTAGAAAACTATCCCCGTGTGACCACCTTTATTATAGACTATACGAAAACTTGCAGCTATACCAACAAGAACGGATAGCGTATAGTTGATAGCTCTAGCTGTTTTTCTCGTTTGTTTTCTTTAGCCGCAGAAACTAAACAAGTTAAGTTTTATCCAGGCCTTCATTTTTAAACAACAAAAGTGAAGGTTATAAATAATATAGTGACATTTGAATTCACAATCGACAATTGAATTCAATTAAATTTTAAAATACAATAACAAGTAGGTATAGTTTTGATTCATTCTCGTGTGGCCTCTCTGTATAGTAATATTCCTGTATAGCGTATAGTTCGACTACAGGATAGTAAATTATAGTATAACTGACTAAAACTAGAGCTCATGTGAACATGAATGGTAGTTTACTATACCTATAGTAAAAACTATACGCTAGTTTTCTATCCCGTGTGTTTTCACCTTTTTAGTTGAGAAATCTTCGACAAACCATCCAATTTTCTTAAATATTGGATGAACATTTTATCTTCAGAACGAACAAATTACTTCCGTTACCTTCGGTAAGCTCGGAACCAACACGTGTTAAGGAAAAGACATTACTATGTACCAATTAATCTAAATTTAACTCAAATCTTAATTTAAGATATGATAGTTCGAAAAATGTTGAAAGGTAGATCAATTAAATTTTGTTAGTTTGTATGGACCATTGTTTTTTTTTATTTCAATTTTGAAGATTTCAAATTTTATTTTAAAAATGTCTATTGTCCAAATTAAAGTATCATCTTGGTACGTAAGCTTCCGCGGGTAGATTCGTCATAAACAGCTTGGGTTTCCGGTGACATCCGCGTCACGAAGGGGTTGAACCGTCTGACGTTTTGCTTCCACTACTGGAAGCATCTTCAGGGGTGTGGTGCATAGTGCATTGTGGTGTTGACTCGAGACAATCAGTACATCTTGTGATTGCTTCGAGTCGACACCACGATGCACCACACCACCCAAGCTGAAACCCAAGCTGTTTATGTTACTGGCAATTCATTTTAATACTCTTTGTTTGCTTTTAAGTTAAAATTAATATTTATGGTTTTCTTTTAATTTATTATTTTATACCTTTCTTAAATTCGGTATACATATGTATTTATAAATAATATGAAAGGTTAAAACTTGAAAATTAAGTTAATTACTTTTTGTTAAGGTCTTTGTTTTCTAATTAATCAATTATTAATGTATTCAACGTTGTTTCATAATGCTTTAAATTACAAATAATCTTGAATATATTATGTATTTAAAGCTCAAAAATAACATCCTGAATAAAATCCTGTGAAAGATTGTATTTTTATGTAAGTTACAAATAAGGTGACAGATGAATATTAATTATTTCGTTACACAATATTGTTTTAGTTTAAAATAGTTATAGTGATTTGTTTTTTTTTATTACTGTGCAGGACAGATGATCGTAGTGCTTCATTTCTATCGCTGTAGAAGGTCGCTTAAGTGAAATTAGAGAAAAAATTATTTCCTTGTTTTAAATATATATATATATATATTGTATATATATATATATATACATATATGTGTGTGTGTGTGTGTGTGCGATG
>KZ651794.1:155297-174316 GCA_001010745.2 Gerris buenoi
CCTCCTCCTCCATGGCCACCGCCACCTCCTCCACCTCCGAATTTTAAACCACCTCCCCCGCCGCCTCCTCCATGTCCACCACCTCCACCGCCATATCCGCCGCCACCGCCACTAAATCCACCTCCGCCGCCGTGTCCTCCACCACCTCCTCCTCCAGCTAAGATGATTCCTTAAAAAATAAAGTAAACTTTTGATTATCTGCATTCGAAAATCGTAAGATCATTGAAGGGGAATCCATTATATATACATATTTATCTGCAATTTATTTACTTTTTTTTATTTTTTAGTTTCACAAAAAGGTCTTGTTACCTGAATAAGCTTCATTAATCGCTAGAGCCAGCAACAGCCCAGTGCACAGACACTGAAAAATAATATTCTATATTAAATAATATTCAATATAATAAAATATTTTATATTTCTAAGGTGCATAATATAATTAGTAATGTATGATAATATTATCAGATAATATATCTAAACAAATAAATTTCTTTAGTGAATTCTGGAATGATTTAAGATTTAATAGAATATAAATAGCTTTATTGTTATGAGATTAATTTAAAATATATATATATTGATTGCATAGTTAATAATGGATTATGCATCGATATTAAAAGATAGATACAGATAACCAAAATGAAAAAAGAATTATCAGCTGATTTGTTAAAATAGGAAAATAGACTTTAGTTTTCTAGACTATAGACATCTAATAGTTTTAGATAATATAATTAAAATATATGTACTATGGTGGATTGATATGACGTTAAAAGAAATAAGAAGCAATTCTTATTATTATCATTATTATTATTACATTAATAGGCCGTAATCATGTCTAAATATTGTTTAAGTTGTTAGAAAGATTAACAGGAGGATAATTAGAATATTGAGTTAAGTTGGAAGTAGATATCTCGTAGGAAGATAAATTAATTGACCAACAAGCACATCCGTATAGATTCTTCCTTGAATTCAATCTTGATTAATGTACAATTTATAATTATTTAAATGTAAATCATGTATGCGCAATGCATTTAAATACAGTATTATTTTTAAAAAGTCGTATAGATTTCCTGCAAATGAAATACGTATAAATATTTTTGTTTTAGTGTTCACTTATGAATCCCTATATATCAACGCGATCACTCTTTAATTATAATTTTTTAACTTATTACATTTAGCTTTTTCAATTCTGATTTGGAAGTAAGTGTTATTGTTTAGATTGATGCATTTCTGTGCTGCATATATTGATTATTGTGTGTTAAACGATAGCTTTTTTTCAATTTTGAATAAATGCTGTGTTTATAATTGTGTAGATTCTTGAAAATCATCCCCTGAGAACCTTTTGAATAAATGTTGAGTTTATAATTGTATATAGGTTCTTGGAATTCCCCCTGAGTAGCTGTAAATCTTATAATTATATTTTTGTATTATACTTAAAATAAAATATGAAGCGTTCCATGAAAAGTTGAAAGAATAGTCTGTCTACCTAAAAAATATATTTAATAAATTTTAAAGCAGCTTTCAGTCATAATAGGGCCACTGCCAGTGCTAAAAAGTGAATAAAAGGTTGAAATGTTAATTGAATTGTTGAACAAAATGGGAGAGTAGTGAGTTGTGCCAAAACAGCAACCGGTTTTCGATAGTATCTTATACATTTGCTAGTTTGGCATAACTCACTACACTTCATTTTTTTCAACGTTTTAATTAACATTTTTCACTTTTCGGCACTGATGATGCCCTAATACCCTAATTGTGGCTGAAAGCTGCTTTGAAATTTATTTAATCTATATTTTTACGTGGAGAGACTATTTTTTCAACATTTAAAAAACTAATAAAACTATAAGCATCATTAAAAAAGAATAAACAAAAGAAAGGGAAGTTTAAAAATAAAAAACAATAATTAATGCAAAAATAGCATGTATTTATTATTTTACAATTATTTTTTTTCCTTAGCATAATTTTTCTTTTTTTTATATTTACATTATAATTATAATACAAAAGATTTAGCATTACATTTGGTCGAAACAGTGTTGAATGTAGAATCGAAAGAAGTTTCCTATAGATGAAGAGTAAGATACGGTTTGTTTATGGGTTATCAGAGAAGGGTAATGCTGCAGCTATGTATGGAATATCACAGTTTTCGCTTTGCTATGCATGGATTTCTACCACCAGCCACCTGTAACATTATAAATATATATAAATAAAGAACTGAGAAAAAAAGAAATGCTCCCTCTTGGGTAATTTCTCTGGCATGAAATCATATTTACATATTATATAAAATGTATAGCCATGTCTACTGTCAATCTCTATCTTAGTTAGGAAAACGTTTGGCATTGCCTTATATTTTCTTTCTTTTTATTATTTAGTGTGGCTAATCTTAATATTTATTAAATTATAAGCCAACTAAGTTTAAATTACATTTGTGTAAATTACGGACTCTTTTAGTTAATTTGTAAATTAATTTATTTAGTTCCCGTGCTATTTTAGTTTTAAAGGAAGACACATTGTGTAATATCCAATGTCCAATTTAAATATAGTATGTATACTATCGGCTTTAAATATAAGGTATCATCTATTGAATTACAAAAACTGATTTATATGAATTTTAAATTGAGTTAGATTATACAAATGATAAATTATAAATATTATTTAATATTTAGAGACAACTTATCAAAACAATTTTGAATTTCAAATAAAGATGAAAAATCATTGATGTTTAGAAAAATATCTGGATTTTTTTTTTTTTTACAATTAATTGTGATTATAGAGATTGGGATTTAAATATTATATCTGAGTTGAGGTTACATTATGGAATTAAACCTGTTATTTAATTATGAAATTAAATATTAAATGCCTGATAGATGACACGTAATTTTCATTTAGAATAAAATCGATATGGATATAGCAAATTGAATAGTATTTAGTACATATGTATATTGTATATATTAACAATGTTTAAGCAAAGAGAATCTGTAAAGGTTATTTTGCTTAGGGATCAATCTAAGATTAAGAAAAAAATCTATGGAAGAATTTAAGATAGTAACAGTAATTTTACCTCCACCACCTCCTCCGCTCTTGATGCCACCACCGCCGCCTCCATAACCACCGCCGCCGCCGCCTCCATGTCCACCACCTCCAAATCCACCGCCGCCACCACCTCCATGACCTCCACCTCCTCCGCTTCCGCCTCCAAGAGTGATGATCTTGATGATAGTAGGTCCACCGCCACCTACGAATCCGCCGCCGCCGCCGCCTCCGTGTCCACCACCTCCGAAACCTCCGCCGCCGCCTCCGTGCCCACCTCCACCGAATCCTCCGCCTCCTCCTCCATGGCCACCGCCACCTCCTCCACCTCCGAATTTTAAACCACCTCCCCCGCCGCCTCCTCCATGTCCACCACCTCCACCGCCATATCCGCCGCCACCGCCACTAAATCCACCTCCGCCGCCGTGTCCTCCACCACCTCCTCCTCCAGCTAAGATGATTCCTTAAAAAATAAAGTAAACTTTTGATTATCTGCATTCGAAAATCGTAAGATCATTGAAGGGGAATCCATTATATATACATATTTATCTGCAATTTATTTACTTTTTTTTATTTTTTAGTTTCACAAAAAGGTCTTGTTACCTGAATAAGCTTCATTAATCGCTAGAGCCAGCAACAGCCCAGTGCACAGACACTGAAAAATAATATTCTATATTAAATAATATTCANCCCTATTGAAAATGGGATATTTATGACGTCATTAACCCCTTCTGATGAGTCAGCAAAGATTGAAAAAAAATACAACAAATCAAATGAGGTATCGTTTCTTATGTTTTTTGGGTTCCTCAATCTTTGCTGACTCATCAGAAGGGGTTAATGACGTCATAAATATCCCATTTTCAATAAGGATCATCGTCTCAACGAGCTTGATTTTTCGGTGCAATTTTCATTTTATGGTAATACCATAAATCCTTTATTATTAATTCACAAATAATATAACAAAGCTGGTAGAAACACTAAGCAAACTAATATGTTACAAATTTATCAAATATAACTACATTGCTAAGAAAAATCAAAATAATAGGAAACATGTAGAGGAAAGTATATTTAGTCGAAAATTGTTTTAGAAATATAACTTTTTTATAGTTTTAAATCACATCAAAAAAGACTAACACCTACTGAAAATATTATCTGAAAACTAAGTAATTTAAACTAAGGTTGGTACTTAAAACAAACACCTTGGATAGAAGGGAGAATAAAGCGGTGAAAAAGCACAAACCAAACAAAATATTAAACATGAAATCGAGTGCAGGGTTACGAATTTGCAATTGTTATTATGTCTATCAATAACATGTATGTATATGAATAGGAATAGGGTAAATAAAATAAAATTTAAATAATCAGTGTTGTTATAAGGTCATACTTTACTGATAAAATAAAAATTACTAATACTCATACGATGTAAAAAAAATAAGATTCGATTGTTATAAAATTAAGCTAAGTAAGACTTGTAAGAAATGAGTGTTTCCTTCAACGAATGAACGGTTTAAGAACACAAGTTAAACAAAAAAAAAAAAGGAAAGTTATATTTATTAGTCTTTTTGAAAAATGGGGTGTTTGTTCTAATGTTTGAACTAATAAAACGAATGAAAGAAGCAAATAAAACTTAAAGAAGATATAGAATGAGTGTTTGTTTTAACGAATTTGAAGGAAGTAAACTTCCTACAAAAATGAATGTTTAAATGGAGCTAGTAAAACCGAAAATAAAGGTAATATTTTAAAAGTTACAATGTAAACTTTGTTTAAATGGAATAATAGTTAAAGTA
Organism: Gerris buenoi; assembly: GCA_001010745.2. Classification (NCBI taxonomy): domain Eukaryota; kingdom Metazoa; phylum Arthropoda; class Insecta; order Hemiptera; family Gerridae; genus Gerris; species Gerris buenoi. The sequence goes on from KZ651794.1 coordinate 160,103, forward strand.
AGCTCTGTTGTAAGTATTGTTAGAAGAATTAATAAATATATCTGTTAATAAGTACAGTTATTGAGTAAACAGATGAAGTAGTTGATATTTGATGATTGGTAAACACTTTTTTTTTAATAAAAAATATAAATGTTTGATAAAAAGTTAAACAAAAAAGTTTGTTGTTAGAATGAAGTACTCACGAGTCTATTTTAGATCTCTACTGATTGTAGACCTACCTTTATCTTGAAAGCCATGTTTGTATCTGATATATTTCTGTTGTTACTTCCAGTTTATATACTATTTTGTTCCCCCGTTGTCTTTTGGGTGTCAAGTCAGGGGAAGGGGAGTATTTCGTAGATCCTTCTCCAGGACGTAAGGTAACTGTGAAAAATCAGGATCAGGTAACAGGCGCGTCGCTTTGTATACTATCCGAGAAAAAACAATCTAGCCATCACCATCGACTTCAATTTCCTCCATCATAAACTATCTCCTGTCATAAATAAAAATATGTCGTATTACCTCTTACTCTTATCTTTATCTTAATAATTATCGGTAAACTAACATTAGCTCAGCAACGTGATTTCTTTACTTTTCACATTTTAACAGTCGATTCATTCTTCATTTAATTTAAGATTTAATGAGAAGAAGTGGCTAATGTCTAAAAAGCACAAAAACAAGGTATCAGTTCAGAAAAAGACCTCATATTTACATTAAATATCATGTCTCATTTGGCCTCAACATTTTAAATGATGATGTCACCCTTTATAAACATTTTGTCCTACAATCTCGAGCAAAACTTAATCATATATCATATTATACTCAGTGGTTGCAGTTTATATCTCATTTATTATTAGGTATACGCTTTAAAAGTTTATAATAACATGTGATGATTGTTTACGTTTTTGTTCGATTTTCAACTAAATCAGATATATTTTTTATCAAGAACTATATTTTCCTGGCTAAACGTGTTATATGACAATTTGTTAATAAAGGGACTGTAAAATAATTATATAAAAATCATTTTTTTCATAATCGTCGTAATTATAATTTTTCTACGAAATTTTTAAGGTTTATGGGGTTACCACCCTAATAATTATAGCTAAAATAATTTTCAATTTCGCTAGGGATATGATTTTTTAACATGTTTATATATTTTAAAACAGATGGCAGACAAACATTGTTAAATACCCATTTTTTGAGCTCAGGGACCTCAAAACACGTTAATTTATAAAAATGGGAGGTTTAAATAAGATGAGAAATAAAGTTGGAATTAGAGTCTTAGTTGTTTGAACGACATTAATATTTAAAAATAATGACTGAAATCATAATAATTATTAGACAATAAAATAAATCCTACCGCGGGTTTCCGCAAGCCGAGCGAATTTCCATTGGAAATTTGTAGTATTTGTATAATCGTAGTAGTTTAAAAGTAGTTTAAACTGCACAACATTGAACTACAAATTTCCAATGGAAATTCGCTCGGCTTGNTGCAATAAAAAATGGGGGTTCCCATTTAAAATAACAAAGTTGACCTTCAAATTACCCTTAAGGGCAATTTTAAGGTCAAATCCAAGGTCACCATTGAATAGCTAAGGAAAAATCCTGAAACTTTTGTATTTAACGTTTTTCAAAAAAAATGCATTTCTGACGAGTTATTCAGGGGTTTCCATACTTTTGTGCCACCCTGTATATAAAGTTTTATAAGACCTATTTTTTCGTGCTCAGGGGCCTTTGAAACGTATTTTGGCCACATTCCCGGGTCCAACTCCCGCCATGAGGGTGGCTCCATTAGCGAATTTTTTCCAATGGAAATTCGCTAAAAACGCAAATTGTCTTTTTAGAATGACACATTTTTTTAGATTTTTTTAGATTTTTTTTTGAAAAATAAATAAGTCAAGATTTTGAAAATAAAGAGTGTTCTTATTCATGGAACTACTTACAGACAATAGAGCTTCAAATGAAATGTTAAATCAATAATATTAATTGAATTACATATTACAGTTTGATCAGAGTGTGAAGGTGCAATAAATCAAGTAAAAAAAAACTAAGGGCCATAAGGGAAATTATTTAATTAATAAAAGTGAATTGGTGCTAAGCTTTTATCCAACATCATAACATCCACAACATAATAGCTTTTAGGTACATTCATGTCTTTTATTGTTTTTTTAATTCCAGAGGCTTTTTGTAGGTAAATCCGGATAAAACAAAAATCAAATTAATGAAAATTGCTAATGGAGGTTTCAATAAAGAATTTCTATTAAAGACTGCCTAGAAGTAATAAACCTTTTAATTTAAAAGTGCAATGAATGTAAAATTACTTCGTCATTTTGTCTTATTTATTAAGAAAACTCATTATATGCTGGCTAGGTAATAGTAATTTTATCTTGGACAATATTGTAGATTTATTTAACCACCAGCCAGTTCTCAGAAAACACTTCTAACTACTATAAAATTATCATGTAAAATTGATTGAAAGAATTTTAAAGTGTTAATCCATTTATATATGGTGTTTAACAATAAAATATGATAAATAGAAAAATATTTATTTACTTATTGTTTTATCAGGGTGTCAGACAACTTGGTAGAAAAATATTTAGACCTTAGAATATAATATTATAAGCTAGTGTTTCGGTTACATGAAAAAAAAAACGGGATGAAATAAGAATAGTAAAACGTAAGTAAAAAACCTCAGACATAATATATTCTTAAAGAGGAAGATAAAATGATACTGGGATCATTGATGTGGAAGAAATACTGGTCTTAAACATTATATATTTCGATGGTGTGACAATAAACATCAAAAGAAAAGTCATGGATATTTGAATAACGGTACCACTGTCCAGTCATGGTCCTTTTCAAGAGTCCCAGAGCAATAGTATTAAAAGAAACACTATGGAAATAAAAAGACAGGATTAAAGTTATAAACTTTTTTTAAGTATCACAGATTCGATTTTTTTTTTCTTTTTTTTGGCATGGGCTTTGATAGCCATACAGCCATAAGATTATAAGTTACATTCATGATTTAATTCATATTTTAAGTCAATTAAATTTTAATTTGGATTTCTATAAAAAACTGAAAAATTGTTGTTCCATTTCGACCATCGCTGCAGTGCTAAGTTGTTAATACATCTGAAATAATCTCAGAAAGGAACCTTGTAGTGAATACCATGTAATACAGCAGATTCGTCATCAAAACAACTCAATTTTGCTAGACTGTCGGCCTTTTCATTGGGAGCTATGCCCGCGTGACCTTTCAACCATACAAATGATAATGATTTATCTTGTTTAGTTACGGAGTTTGATAACAGTAATATTTCTGAAAAAAGGTGATTATTTATACAACTATTGTTTTTATTTTTAATTGCTTCCACAACACTTTTGCTATCTGTAAAAATAACTATGTTTTCATTCATAATGTTAAGTGCGTATTTTGGAGCTTCTATAATGGCGATTAGCTCAGTAGAATAGCTCGAAAAATATTTGAATAATTTTATAGAGTGACACTTATTTCCGGTGTAATCAAAATAACCACATCCAGCGCTTTCCTTGCATTTTGAGCCGTCTTTAAAAATATATACTGAGCATCGGGCCAAAGTTGATGAACCCTTTCCCAGAATACACTGTTTCTAATTGGGAAAGGGTACTGAGAAAAATATTCAAGGAATTTCGTACTTATATTATTTATAACGTCTTCGTAGCTAATTAAATCATAAGGGCATTTCGGGTATACGTATGTGCAGAGGCGGAAAGAGGCTGTTTTAATAAAACTATGAACTAGTGGAGGGATCTTCTTTTTACTCCAGTGAGGAGATGTAAGAACTGAGTCAGATAGTGTAGACAAATTTGATGAAGCGAATGTGTTCAAGGAGTAATTACGCAATAAAAATCTGTCCGCGAGTAATTAACGTCTCACAAACAAAGGTGGTTCATTCGATTCACTGTATAGAACGGTTAAGGGGGTAGAGGGTAGAAGGCCCAGACATAACCTTAGGACAATACATATTTTGTATCTTCTGTAGCGGATCTAATTTATTGTCATGCGCTTGCCCATAAAATATACTCCCAAAATCTAATACGGATCTTATAGTAGCACGATAATATAACAGACTTACATTAGGGTCTGCTCCCCACTGCGTTCGACACACTGCTTTAAGTACATTAAAGTATTTTTCTGCTTTGCCCTTTATCTGGTTTATATGACTGGACCAGGAAAGTTTAATATTTAAATGTAGACCTAAAAATCGAACCTCTCTTGACACACGCACACTAACTCCGTTGAGATTAACCGTGTCCCCTATGTTAACCCTCCTCTTGAGAGTGAATGGACATACTACTGATTTAGCCAAGGATATTTTGAATTCTTTTTCTTTAGCCCATTCTGCCAAAGCCTCCATTACGTCTGAGAACAACACTTAAGCGTCCTCTATGCTTTTGGCCTTGGTGTAGAGACAAATGTCGTCGGCATATTGTAACACATTAACTTTATTACAGAAGTACGAGTCCAAATCTGACACATATACGGAATACAAAAGAGGCGAAAGAATCCCGCCTTGGGGCAGGCCAACATACGACTTCCTGGGACCTATTTGCTGACCATTAATGTAAAGGGATAATTCCCTCCCAGAAATTAAAGACATAATATTTTGAACAAGGGAAGTAGGCAAAGCGATGAGAATTAGCCTGTTGTATAGTTTAAACAAATTCACACTGTCATAGGCCCCAGTGATATCTACAAAAAGAGCGAATACACTGTGTCCCATGGAGAATGCAGAATATATGTCGGACATAAAAATAGCTTCATAATAGCAGATTCAAAATAGCTTCAAATAAAATAAAATAATAAAAAACATAAATAAAAAACAGCTTCAAAATAGCAGATTCGATCTTTAAATCACAGATAACGAAATATAATTGTTAGGAAAATTATATACATTCATTTATAATTTTTCTCGTTAGCAATTTCCCTATTGTTCTGTATTTTATTTTCAATTTGTACCTTATGTATAATCGTATACTATTATACACTCTTTTGATTAGAGGTGCTTCGGGGGTGATATTTTTGTACTTTTTTTTTTTTTTTTTAATTTTAGAAAGGTGATATTCCATGCCTTTTATTTGGTTATCTTCAAACCTCTTTGTGCAGTCATGATGCGTTTTTTTATAACGTTTAAAGTAGTCTTTTTTTAAAAAGTAAATCACCCATCATAACCAAATCATGAAATACTCCCTGATGTGACTCATATAGCTGTTTCAACTGACTCTGCAAAGAGTTCTATATTAAATATAAAGAGGACAAGCTCGAAGAAATGTCTAAATAAAGATTTAACCCTGAGTAAACGGGTTGTATGGTTTTGTATGGGTTGTACGGTGTTTGTTGTGTCATTGTTCTGGGTGTTTGGACTGTCTTGCTTATCCTCTCCTTCCCTAGGGATGGACTGGATGGACATTCTATCCTAATAATCTTCTAAAAGTTTTAAAAGGGTTAGAGCAAAACTTAACTTCCTCTTTCTCAACTCTAAAAATTTACAATTTGCCGTCTCTTTTTCTTCCCTATTTCCATTATATCCCTAGTGTTGTTTAAAATAATATCTTTAAGGTTGTTATAAATGTTTCTAAAGACGTGGGAAAATTACCTACAATTGTCCGCTAGCATGAATTATAATAGCGGATTAAAAATGTCATGATTAGTAGATGTATATCATCAAATAAAACTCGTTTTCTTCCTATCGTTTTCGAAATTTAATTATACATAGGGTGCTAATAAATAATTTGTTTTTCTTTAATGTATGAAGAAGGCCGCTATCTTGAATTTATGCAACAGATTTAAAAATTAGGAAATTTTTAAACATATGAATTGATTTATTTCCAAATTTAAAGGTTTAGACCAAAAGGGTCTCAAGATGTTACAATCTCAAACATTATTTAAGAATGACCGCCATCTTGAATTAAAATGGCTAATTAAAAAATCAGTACTTAGTGAACTTTTAAACCAATAAAAGAAATACTATATCATGATTTGCTTAAAAGTTATAATGATAAATCTTTTCACAAAACATGGTTGTACCATAGATAGTAACTTTGTTTCAAATTTAAAGTGTCTAGTCCATATATTTTGTGAGTTATAGTAACTATACCAATTGAAAAATTGAATTGAAAATGGAGATGAAAATATCCTTTCAAAGCCAAGGGTTGCATCATTAATCATTAAAGAAGGTCTGTAGCAAATTTCGTGATACTAGGTGACAGTTGTCGAGATGAAGTGTTTAGCTAGTAAGATGGAATTTTGCCTAATAGGTAGCTCATAAATGGCCGCCATCTTACAAAGGTGGTTTATTGAAAAAGTGGTTTATTAAAAAAAAAAAAAAAAGTGTTTTCTCTTTTATGCATGCCCAGATAAGAAAATTGTTAGCAACTTGGGAAATCCATAAATAGTTATAAACTATCTAAATGCACTTTTCATTATTCCAAATGTGTTACATATATACCTGTGTAGACTGCTTGGTTAAATGTATTAATCACACTTCCGGGTAACATTGTGTCTTGGAGGGTTTGAAGTCTGTTGAGTATGAAATATAAAAACTGAAACATCTTTACGAATGAAAAACTTTAAAGAGTCTTCCAGTTGTAAAAGCGACATGTTAAGCGAAACATCGGACTTGGTTTACACAGGAAAATTTAGATTGACTTCCCACACAAACTCACATTGGAAAGTTGATTTTATTTAGATTTGATTTTGATTGACATCGTCCTCTGAATCCTCTGTATAGGTACCTAATACCTATAAAATTTTCTTTGGCAATGATTAAGTTAGCAAGATTCGTTCTTATATCAATTTAGTTTATCGTTGCTTCAAATTACATCGTTGTCAAATTAATGGCGATGCAACAAATGCCTCCTGAAGCCTCGGTATACTTAATACACATAAGATCCTCTTTGGCAATGAGGATCAAGTTAGCAAGATTCGTTCTTATATCACTTTAGCTTTCCGATGTTTTGAGTTGCATTGTCGTCAAATTAATGGCGATGCAACAAATGCCTCCGGAAACCTCGGTATACTTAATACACATAAGACCGACCCTCTTTGGTACAGATCAAGTTAGCAAGATTCGTTCTTATATCAATTTAGTTTATTGTTGCTTTGAATTGCATCGTCGACAATAGAATGCGTCAAATCCATATATAAGACTATTTTTCACCGTGAAGAGATTTATAGAATTAGATAGATGTTATGCTTACTATTGTATATTTTATTTTTTTGATTCAAACTGCATCAATATAAGTTCTTTATACTACGTATGTACTATTTTTAGGAAGGAGACTCATATATTAATAAGTACATATTTCAAGTGAAGAAAATAAGGGTTTCCATAAACTTCCAACCAAACAAATGCAAACACTAAACATGCAAAACATGCATATGAAGCTGTAGTGTAGGCTCCTTGATAACAAAGGCTGCTTAAAATAAAATACAGTAAAAAATATTATATTCCACTTTTTTTCACCCTATTAAACACATTGTGCACACTTTTTTTGTTGTGTAAACTGCCTTAGAATTTCCTTTTTCTCGCTTTATTTTTTTATCTTTACGTTGTTCCCTTTAAGTATTTTTTTTCTGCTGCTTATGAGGTATACATTGAGTGAAAATATAAATGTAGTAAAGATTTTTGTCGTTTTAAATTAACTAAGTTTAATATTTTTGTCAAGACTTATGTTTCTTGTCTCAATATTATCAATACTGCTCAAAATTAATATAAATTTATAAATAAATATTTGAAATTTTGAAATGGTAAAAAAAAAAAAAGTTGTAATATTATTGTCTTGAATTTATGGCTCTATCATTGCTAATGACATGGTAAACATTTGTAGAATTCATGGTAACAACTTATTAAATAAATGACTTCTTTCGTACCTATAGTTTGTACCTATAGTCTGTAATTATTCCAACATTTCTTTTGATTTCATAGCTGTTCCTATAATTAAATATGATAAACAATTAAGAACCGTACCTTCCCTTGCCCTTATCTACTAATAATTTTTAATTATTTAATATTTAGCTATTTTTAAACAGTTGAGTTTCAAAGTTGAAATTTTTGTTACTGACTTATTCACTTGTCAAAATTATAAGTGAACTACAACAAAGTTTGAAACTTGCAATTTTGCACACTTTTAGCTATATCCGTGTAGCTGATGGGACAAAATTTTTCATTTTTACCTTCCAAATTAATTAAAAATAGAGCTGTTGAGCACAACATGAAAGTTTTTTGTGAATTAGCAGTTATTATTATCTAAAATATAATTGCAAAAACACCTATTGCTTTTTAAAGGTCTTTACCTTGTTTTTCATTGTTCTATCATTAGTCAGATTCTCGATCTTATCAAAAGGTAAGTTTGGCATTAAATAGGTATAAGCAATAAAATTAGTTGATTGTTTTAATCCAACTGGTTCCTGTGCATGGGGTGATTTATTATTTGTTGGAAATTTCCGGGAAGTAGGCTGTTGCTTCTGGGTGGAATCGGATTTAATTTGATTTTGCCTGTCAGTGGTGATATATTGATTGAAATTAATCGAAAATCTGCCTCCGGAATCCGGAATCCAGCACTCGAAACCAATATCCTTAGAATCTTGTGGAATACCAGATTCCACTGGCTACTGGCTAAAGTTTTAAACTCTTTGTTTTGTAATAGTAATGTTTTCCTATAGCCACTAGACTGTTCATTTCAATTTTATCAAAATATACTACTTAACTTTTTAAAAAAAAATCAATTTAATATAGATAGTCAAGAAGATAGGTAAGGAAATAGAAACGAAATAGCGATAAATCATAAACTCATTTAAAAGTCTTGATAGGTATAAATTAACTTAAAACCGGACTGCAGTGTAAGTTTGTTTAAAAAAGAGTATTTTCTATTTCTTACTTTCTTCATTCTACGAATCACCTGATCTAGAGATGTAATTACATACACTTGGTAATCCAGAATTCCAGGACATCCAGAGTAATAAGAGATATGTTCAATGCATTAGATAAATTTCATGATCTTCTATGAATCTTACCAGATCAAGATTCGCCTAGTTTAGAACAGAACAGGATGTTTAAATGAATTATAGTATACCTTTATGAATCAATGAAATAATTCCCAAGATCCAACATCATGAATCTTTAATGAGTAAAGCGACCAAAACACATACCTGAAAAATAAAATAAACAAATAAAAAATTAGAACACCAATAAATTTATTCAAGAACTTAATTTATAAAAATCACATTATTTATATAAATATCCTAACCACATTCAATAAATTCGTAAAATATATTATAACATGTTCTGTATTAACACATTCTTTGATATGATTTAGGCCTTAGCGATGTAAGTATAACTAACATAAATCAAGAACAAAAAAAATTAGAATGAAAGTTTTGATAAATAATAACAACTTGTAAACCTAAATAAATAAAAAATATTATTTGCATTTTAATGAAAAAGTACATTTAGGCGACAAGAGGAAAAGCAGGAATTTTTTTCAAAAGTAAAGAAAAAAAAACACCCTTTAATTGTTAGCTTATATGTAAAAATCTTTGTTTAATTTTACATAAACAAAGTAATACTTTTATTTTGGGAATCAATACCGAACAACTTCGTCAACTTTTAGATTTTTAGCTCTACTTACCCTCTCCTTCAAAATCTACCCTTTGCCGAACCGGGCTTTTAATTTTTTGGGGGTGAAAACAACCCCTTCTTGCAAAAAAATAAAAAATCGTAGATTCTAGCATGCAATTGGTTTAAATAAAGCTTAAATGAATTATAAATACATAATTATAATAAATAATAATTATAAATAAGGTTTAAATAAATAATATATACTCCCTACATTTTCAAATTTTCAAAAAATTTGACGTTGATTCCCAAAATTAAGAGTGAAAACGGCTGGTGACTGGACTATATTTGGTAGGCAATATTATGTTTAAATTACAAACGCTACAGGATATCAATTCTAAATTACGATCTTATATTATATTATAACGAATAATTGAACATTTATTTTTTTTTTAGTTTTAATCTCAATAAATAATAATAAGGGAAAATGAACGTTTTTCACAAAAAAAAACCCAATACATACATTCCATTAATATACTTTAGTAACTCGTAAATTTTGGTTTTAAAGTAGGTGGACTACGATCCTACTAAGATTTTACTAAGATTTCTTACTTATGGTTTATTACATGACCCTGAAGAACCATACACACAATACTTTGTAATTAAGAAAAGGAAACAACCAACTAGTTTAAAAAAACAAAAACCGGAATGACAAAGATGACTTCTGTTTCTTCAAGTCTAAAAACAGACATAATATAACCTAATTAGATTCTATACTTCTTTCAAAATGAAATAAGAGCTAATTTAAATAATTAGGTTACACAATGACGAAGGCTAAAGGAAGACTTGGATTCATAAAGAGAATTAAGTGGACAATAGGTTAACTACGCATTAAAAACATTCTACGAATTAACCAAAATAAGCCTAAATATCGCGTGGCTCTTTCGTAAAAGGGACGCAGCTAATTATTTATCTTCTTTCTTTTCATAATTAAAATAAAATCTATTATAATAGTTTTTTAACACATTTTATGTTACTCCTGGATTTCCTGTAAAACCAGAAAAAATGGATAAATAAATATAAAATTAATAATAATGAGATAGATATAAAAATATAAGTTGCTAAAATACCATTAGAAATTGAAAGGGGCATGCCAGAATCTATGTAAATTTCTGGGGGTTAATATTAAGAGCAGAATGCTTAAACTAATATGGAACCATTAAAGAGCTATTTATGATAAACCATCGAAACTTTCTTTTCAAAATCGGATGAATACTTCTGAATATAAAGGTTAATAAAAATAAGTTTATATATACATGCGAGAAAGAAATAGTGGCAGAAAGTTATAATTAATATAAGGCTAATTTTTTACGTTCCGTCCTAATTTCACTGAAATTAGACTTGTAGTTTTTATCATATGTGCGCATAAGTACACAAAGGTTGGTCAAAAATTGGTTGCACTGACCAATATTTTTTGTGATATTCAAAATATAATGATTCTTAACACTTAAATAAAGCACTCAGTAATTATTTCACCTAAATTAACATANTATATATAGGTCTGAGAGTGTAAATAATAAAGTAAATATATGTAGTATATGTGTGTACGTAGAGGGGTGCAACATTAATATTAATATTACAGGCTTTCTTTTCGACTCTTTGTTTTAATTTGTTGTTTCGCTGTGCCGAGTCTACTTTGCCTTATTCTTATATTGTGTACGGGTAGTATTATGTAGCGAAGAAAGAGATTTCATTTTCTTTGTATTTGATTTTCATCATCTACTAATATTTTAGCTTGTATTCTCCGAGAAGCTCCGTGAATTTTCAACTCCACAAATTCTTTTTATTCTAATAATTTTATAAAAAAATATTTGCAAATTTATTAATTAGACAACATTGATTTATTTCTTTATAGCGCGATTTTTCACCGTTGATCTAGCAATCACTTTTCTGCCTCCAACCTCAAATTACATTTTGTATGTTAGTAATGTATTTATTGAGCTAGGAGCCATCCCTTACATATTTGTACGTTCTTGTTAAGCTTTATTACATTAATGACGCGATGGGATACTCAGAGTTTTTTATAGTTTGTTTTTTTTTCATGAATACATTTCTTATTCAATAATATATTACTATAAATTAGCATAATTTAAATATTTTACAGCAATGACCTAGAGATTGTCTATCGAGAGTAGAGGCTTATAATTCATCAAATATAAATTAAACTAATAACTGTACAACTTAATCAATATGAAACAAGCTCATAAATTCTAATTAATAATTAGAAAAAAAAATTATTTTATATCTTATTAATAGTAGGATTACTCTTCTTATTGTTTATTTAAAAATGTATTATATTTTTTTCTTTTAGCGAATTTTGGAAGAAAATTAAGCAATTGCAATGGCTTCAAAATTTTTGTAATGAGAATTTTTGAATATTTTCTCTATGGAAATCCGTTTGAGACTATTCTTAATCGATTCCTAAAATTTAACACTGTTTTATGAATTTATGTATGTGTCACTCCTCGTAGGGTGCACTTAAAAATTTCAAACAAATTTTAAAATATCAATAATATCAAAAGAAAGGATGAGTACGTTGGCCAGCATTTTTGAAGTTCATTTAGGGGTCACATTTTGACAATTTAGGGTCAAAAATAGCATAAAATCGTGTTTTTTTCATTTTACCCCCCTCTTATATAAAAATATGATTAAAGAGTACGTAACAACAATTACTGTAATCTTAAAGAGCCTTCCAACAACATGAATCTTGAAGGGTAAGTACTATTTTGACTTTTGTACCCCGTACCCCTGTGTACTTTTTTTTTTTTTTTTTTTATTCATCCAAATTCTAAACCAAAATTTTCCTGTATTATCATAAGCCAATAATACGCAGATTTCTTTGAAAATTCGCTTATTAAGTTATGGTGTATGACTGGATTTTTATTTAGCCATTCTTAATTTAATTAACTGACTAGAGTCAGTTGCTAGAGCTCTCATACTCAGCCTCTGGCTGTTCCAATGTTTGATTTTTTTATTGACAACTTTACTTTTTAGTAAAGAATTAATTAACATTTTTTAACTTTTTATTATGAGAGGACAGCAGGCTACTCAACAAGGTTTGAGAATATCCGAAATATACGGATGAAATTTCACCTTTATTAAAAAAGCGTTTTATTACACCTAAAAACACCTTTAAAAAATATATATAAAACATAAATGGGACAGCTCAAAAAAGAAAAAGGAAAAATGAATATTATTTAATATTTGTTCTAATTTTATAATAAAAACTACTTTTCCTCGGCGAAGAATCGAACCCGGCCAGTCTCCGTATCCACGTCTAAAGCTATTTTCTCTGGAACTAGAAGTTTACCGGTATAACGACATATATCGTTAGATTCGTAATTAAATAGACTAGATATTAGAATTTTTTAATCGAAATCGTCAGAACCGTTTTCAAGAAATAATTTTTTTTCANCAAAACGTGTAAATCTATCAAAATCTCAAAATCGAATTTTCGCGCCATCACAATACTTTCTCTTTATATGAGAAAGTAAAAAAGGGGGTGGGGGCAGTGTCTACAGCCTCATTAATAGTTATTTACGCAACAAGGGAGAGAAGTATGTTTTCCCGCTCGAGGTTAAGTTTTCTCCTGAGGCACCGCCGAAGGGGAAAACTTTATTAGCTCCCGAGGCCTTATGGCCGAGGGAGATAAATGTAGTATTAGCACTCGAGGCTTGCCGAGGGAGATAATCCCGAGAGCAGAAATACTTCGATCCATGTTGCGTATTAAATTTTATCTACGACTAGCACCATGGGTAATAGCTATTAAGTTTGTAGGTATAAAAGTTTTACTCACAAATTCACGTAATTTAAACACCTTAAACTGATATTTAGATACTTCATTTATTAAAATAACAATTTTTATACTAAATATACATTTTTAATTAAATTATGTTTAGTTTGTTTTTAATTTAAAGACTTTGTATGATAACCTAAAGTAACCTTCCCGAAAAATTAGCTAAACAGCTAAAAAAACCATTACTACCAACATAATACTTAAAAATTACCTTCAAAAATACCTTTTAAGTTGGTATGATTGTTTTTTCACTCCCAAGAGAGGGAAGTAACTCTTCCCTCCCTGTTATTAGCAATGTAAAGTCCACTTACAATGCAAGTCGTAGATAAAATACTTTAAGACCTAAAACTTACTTTAAGACATAAAAATAACCAAAAAACAGATTTTTTTACCACTTAGAAACTAAACTGATTTTCTTGATTAGGGAAACAACTTTTCCAGCATATTTTTTTGGAAAACTTTTTTGATCAACCAATTTATTTTTTTATCGTGATTAACTGATGTGGATAACTAACCTTCTACTCAAATCGGCTAAATATTAAAACATGTAGGTATCAGTATTGAATTCTCACAATAATTTTTCTCTTTCAGCCGTAATACTCTCTTTATTTATTCTTTTTAGAGAAAACAGAAACGTGGATATGAAGGAAAAAAACTCTTTTCTTTTTGTTTTGAAAAAACAAAAAAAAAAACAAAAAAAAAACTTAATTACATTTTATCTCTATAAACATATATACACATGTATAATATTATATACATGATATAAATTTATGTAGCCACACA
>KZ651794.1:185632-196022 GCA_001010745.2 Gerris buenoi
AGGTAAGAGGAACACACCTACAAAATTTCATGGTCGTAGGTCCAGTGGTTTCAGAGATATCGTGATGTGTCAGTGAGTCAGTGAGTGGTATTTGGATTTTATATATATAGATTTAGCATTGTTTTTACTCAAGCAAACTAATAGATATTTTATTGTTTCCCGTTTCCCCCCAAAAAAATAACTTTGCCCATGATCCAACAATCTAACAAAATATGTATAACAGTTTTTAACATTAATGCTGAAGCCAATAATTCAATCGTTTAATCTCATTTGATCTATTCACTATTGACTACTACCGCTTAAGCAGGCTAAATCAAAATCAGGCTTGCCCATGAAATCTTTGATTTGACGGAGGTGCCACCTGTATCCGTGGGACTATTGCCTATGAGTGGTTTGGGCCCACCAAGGAGATTATACAACTACACGTATTGGTATCTTAGACCTTTAAAACAACCATCTTTAACAATGGTTCCAAGTGTTGATCTGAAAATGATGATCTGTGTTGTTCAGCTGTGAATATATTTTATTTTGATCAAAATTCAGACTTTTAAGGACATATATAAACATAAAATAATGATAAAATCACGTTAAATACTTTGGTTGGTTGAAACCCATGTATTTTGGTGGTTTTTGTTCAATATACTGGGTTCTTTGAGGCTCAACCACAATGGAATTAGAACTTCGCTAATTACATTTAATGAGTTAGTTGTATGCCACCTTTAGTGTTAATAAAATTGATGCCTTGATGCAAATATTTTTGCAAATCCTCTTAATATTTCATCCGAATCATATTAAGATTAGGGTGTAAAACTACAAACATTACGGTTTTATTAACCTTTGTTTAACAAATCGTCTTTAGAGGGCTTCTGGTAATTCATTGCTATAATCTTTGCTTTGGATTCTGGAGTTTACGGGTTCGTTCCCGACTGAAGGAACCACCAACGTCTCATGCTCGATGTTTATCCCAGCATCAGCATCGCAATATAAATTGGAAGCTATTTAAGTGAAGTGGCGTCAATTCGGTTACTAAAGCCTATGCTACGGTTCCTATAGTTGACAAAGCAACACGCCAACCCTTTGCTATGTATTACATGCAGTAGCTGTATATGCCCTTTGGCACATACGTCTAAGCCCGTCACGGGCTGTTGCGCAACATATTATTATATTATCTTGCATGGCCGAGGCCAATCAATGTTTTAAATTTTATTTGTGAGTATGGATTTTGTGATTAAGTTACGATTCTAAACTTACCCCCAACAACCTTTTATTGCTTATAAATTCATTTATAATCTGTCAAAATTTCAATAACTTATCAGATATGCCGAAAAAAAGGATGAAACATTCTTTGATTTATTCTCAAACTTATGGTAGAAGACACGATGTGAAATACCTAAAAAGTTCACGTTTTTGAAATACGGGCCTTACAAAACTCATGCTTTTTTTTTTGTTTTTTAACCTTTTTCCTCTTTTTATTAAGACAATGTTCTCTAGTTCGCCATCTGAATCCTGTTTACTTTAGCATTGGATTTTTATTACTTTTCCCAGGACCTTTTTGTAAGCACCCTTTTTCCTGACACTCTCACAAAATTAAAACTCAAAACAACCTTAGATTATTTGCTCCCTCTGAACTCATTCCTTTTTTCCTGTTTTAATTTATTTTAATTCTTATATATTCGTTTTTTACTTTTTTTTCTAGAAAGAAGATCTACTCTTTCAATTTAGTAAAAGTAATTTGAAGAAATTTAGAGTTGTCTTAAAGAAGTAGAAAGATAAAATATATAGGTGTAAAATCTCGTTATTTTTCATTAGACTCAAATATCAAATATAAACTTACTTATATTTCCCCTCAATGATTTTGATAAATATTAAAATTCAGATAAACTAACAACTTCCATAACCTTTAAGATAGTAAAATTATATTAGATCTGACATCAAAAAGAAAAAATCTATATGTATTACACAATCTGAGAAGCGAAAAGAGTTATAATAATGAAAAATGTTAGTTTACTGATGCCTGTTGTGTGTTTACTAATTAAAATCAATGTGGAGAAGTCTATTTTCATTTTTAACTAAACGATTGTAATTTTATTATATTTTATCTACGATTGATACGTAACACAAACATTGTATCTCTGTTTAGATTCGTAGAAAGTGATTCTCTACACACCTGTATTAATTGCGCATGCGTGTCTCATAGTTTTGAACAATTCCTCTTTTTTTCCACTCTAGTGACGTAAAGAAGAAGAATTATAAACTTTACACACGATTAGCGAGTTTGTTTACATTTAACATAACTAATTTGATGTTTATTTAATAAAAGTAACTGTTTGTATCGAGTTTTTTTGTGAAAATCAATGAGTGATTTAAGTGATTATGAAGAATATGAGGAGAATAATACGCCTTCCGAAATAATTAATTCGGCACAAAATACAACTAACGAATTGATGTCATCTTTATCAAAAGAGAAATACTGAAATACGAGCTTACATACAGGAAGTTTATTATTTTTTTCTGCATTTATTATTAAAATCTAACAATCGTAGATAAAGTACGGTACGCAACTCGTGCGAAAACGGCATTTTGCATTGCTCGTGTGGTTCTACTACCCTCGCTGTCGCTCGGGTGTAAACTCCACACTCGCGTGCAAAATGCTACTTTCCACACTCGACGCGTAATGTACTATTAATTATACGTTGAGTATTATTATTAATTTATTATCAAGTTTACCAAAGTAATAAAGAGAGAATTTTGATTGTTGTTTCAACAACAAAAAAATTAATTGATTAAAAATTTTAATTGAACCAAATTTAAAATTTGAATTGAAATAAAATAATATCCGACTTGACTAAATTACAAAGGATGAATATTAAATCTAAAAATCGATTATAATACAGTATAAATAGTTATTGCAAAACAGCAGCATTTAAAAATGTTATCATTAGTTACTTAAATTAGGGAATTTATTTTGCCTTTCTCTTGATTTTCTCGATTGGCCTTTTTTGGACTAATTTGACTGGGCTAAAAATTATCTTTAGTTGCTACGAATTAGATTTAGAAGGTATTTGCTCTAATGTAAAGTTTCTTTGACATTTTAAAAGTAATTTCCTTGGTATAATAAGTAATTTGTGGTTTCTTTATTTTATGTGCGTTAGATTTGCGAGGACATCGTTCTATTAGCAATGAAGAAATTTTAGTTTGATTGCACTGTTATATGGGGTATGGACATGAGTACAATTATGACAACTATAACTGCATATTGCTCTGTATGACTTGACCTTCTACCGGTCCATTAGCGATATTTATTCTTTTATATTTGTTTTGGTTGGGATAATAAGTAAAGTTTTTTGAGTCCTATATTTTTTTAATTTAAAAAATATAGGATAGTACAGTAGGTACTGAATATATTTCTAGTTTAAGTATTTATCGAATGATAGATATTAGATACACTTTTAAAATACATAAACAAAAGAAAAATTTCGCTTTTTGAGTTTTATTGGCTAGTAGCTGAAGTACCCGGCGTTGCCCGAGTATATACAAAAATCAGTACATAAAAAGAATGTATGTAGGTATATATTTTACTTTATATAAAGTACGGTACGCAACTCGTGCGAAAACGGCATTTTGCATTGCTCGTGTGGTTCTACTACCCTCGCTATCGCTCGGGTGTAAACTCCACACTCGCGTGCAAAATGCTACTTTCCACACTCGACGCGTAATGTACTATTAATTATACGTTGAGTATTATTATTAATTTATTATCAAGTTTACCAAAGTAATAAAGAGAGAATTTTGATTGTTGTTTCAACAACAAAAAAATTAATTGATTAAAAATTTTAATTGAACCAAATTTAAAATTTGAATTGAAATAAAATAATATCCGACTTGACTAAATTACAAAGGATGAATATTAAATCTAAAAATCCATTATAATACAGTATAAATAGTTATTGCAAAACAGCAGCATTGAAAAATGTAATCATTAGTTACTTAAATTAGGGAATTTATTTTGCCTTTCTCTTGATTTTCTCGATTGGCCTTTTTTGGACTAATTTGACTGGGCTAAAAATTATCTTTAGTAGCTAAGAATTAGATTTAGAAGGTATTTGCTCTAATGTAAAGTTTCTTTGACATTTTAAAAGTAATTTCCTTGGTATAATAAGTAATTTGTGGTTTCTTTATTTTATGTGCGTTAGATTTGCGAGGACATCGTTCTATTAGCAATGAAGAAATTTTAGTTTGATTGCACTGTTATATGGGGTATGGACATGAGTACAATTATGACAACTATAACTGCATATTGCTCTGTATGACTTGACCTTCTACCGGTCCATTAGCGATATTTATTCTTTTATATTTGTTTTGGTTGGGATAATAAGTAAAGTTTTTTGAGTCCTATATTTTTTTAATTTAAAAAATATAGGATAGTACAGTAGGTACTGAATATATTTCTAGTTTAAGTATTTATCGAATGATAGATATTAGATACACTTTTAAAATACATAAACAAAAGAAAAATTTCGCTTTTTGAGTTTTATTGGCTAGTAGCTGAAGTACCCGGCGTTGCCCGAGTATATACAAAAATCAGTACATAAAACGAATGTATGTAGGTATATATTTTACTTTATATAAATGTACCATTATCCTTAGAAAACGATATCGAAAAAAATATATTGTTTTATTCCTGAGTAGAGCCTTTTCTGAAATTTAACCTTCCTACTAAGAATGGTCAATATGCTTGGCTTAATCACCCCTCTTTTTTACTCCCTTCTATGACAATACTTCTTCAATGTTAGATTTCAAAAATCCTTTCATTGCTTACGTTTATGTGATAATAATTAACTTTCTCAATTTCAAGGTTCAATTCTAAACGATTCTGAAGTTAATTGGTGGAGATCTGCATCATTAAACCGAGCTAAGTTGCAAAATTCGTAATTCTTTGTACAACTTTTTCTGATATATAGTTATTAGTTGGTGATTTTCCCTTAAAAGCAGCACATAAATGGCCATCATCTTGGAAAAGAGTGATTGCCAGGGATAAAACAATAACAGATGTCTTATCCAAATTTGGTTTAGATATCTTAAAGAATGATGCACACTCGCACGTATGTTGAATTAGGGTTGCTAACTTTAGATCAGCTTTTCTCGTACGCTTCCTTTTAACATTACCGTAAATTCTTGTTCCACTCAAATGAAATGTTCCTAATTACCCTCGATCCTACTTTTGGTTCCATGCAAAGATATTTAAGGTTATTTCTACTATAAAAACTTTATTCTGATCACCGTAGATCGCTTAAATTCAGGTTTATGGAGTAGAACATTTTTCGGTCCACCCAGACATAAACTTTTGCTTACTGTGTTTCTGAGTTATAGCATTTTCGTTCTAAGTAGGTCACTATGCGACAACAATTCTTTTTATTTTTTTGAAAGGTAGGACCGGAAGATTCACAGCTATCACTCATTTTAACAAAATATTTTAAACTCAAAAGATACAAATAACCATCTCTCAAGAACACGAAAGTGACGCTACAATCAAGAAAGTTAAAAGCCAAATCTGAATCGAAAACGTATGACACTGTAAATGTAAATACATTCAAGAAAGAAAAAAAATACGGAAAATTAGGGCAGAAGATTCGCCGCGACATCGGGCTGGCTAAACTTGCTATAGAATTATTGAGGCACAAGCACAAGAGCGACAAAGTTAGACAGCAGATTAGTTAAGAAAACTGGCTTGTTATTTTCCAATTATTTTATTGAAAATCGACATCGTTTTTCGGCCGATTACAGTATTTGTGGGTACTTTACTCGTGCCTGACTAAAGGCTGCTCCCTGACTTGTCGTTACGGTATCGGTATGCGATACGTTCTACTTTACCGACGACCGACAGCTTAGCGATAGCTTACCGATGCCGCCTTTATCTCCCCACTTGTCGGTATACTTTCGGTGGAATCTTGCAGCCACGGTAGTGTGTAGGCGTGATGATTATGTCGTCAGAAGAAGAAGAAAGTACTTTACCGCTTCTGTTTTTATTGCTTGTTCGTACCGACTCTCTGTATACCGATCCCTTACCGCCCCGCTCCCACCTATAGCGCCTAGTCAGGGTGGACTCATTAAAATATAGGCGCTGGGTAAAGAATCTGTACCGAGCGTACGAGATTTTTAATTAAGCTTAATTAAGTTTAATAAAATCTCAATAGAAACAACTAATTTTCTATAAAATGTTTTTATTCTTTTACGCAGGAAAAATAAACGTTGCCACGTATTATTTTATTGTAATAATGAAATGTTTACAAAAGTATCTGCGATGTAAGTATTGAACACACTTCAACGTCTGATTTTTGTAAATAAAAGGATGAAATGAAAATCAAAGAAAGAAGGAAAGAAGGTTTTATGATGTAAAACACGCGACTCGTTTCCTAGACTGCACCTGCTAGTTTATTTTAATCCATTAATGATATGAAGATTGCAAGCATTACGTGAGAAATTCCCACAGAGTTGAGCAGGTGTTTTATCTGCCATGCATTTAAGAAAGTAACTCCGGCTAAAGGAATATTTCATTTTCATTAAAGATTCAGAAATTCAAGTCAACATGCAAAGAGAGAACTATGATTAGGTAGCTGGTAGTTATTATATTATTCCATCGTGTAAGAGCTAGAGTGCAATCTTACGGTCATAAAACATTATGATATATAGATATTATATTCTTTGTAATAGTGTGTGAGACAAAACAAATCTGTACATGGAAGAAATCACCGTTGAAAGGATGTCAGTGACCTATAAGTCCTTCAACTTTAAAAATCGAGGTCTAACCTGTCTATTTTACCAAGGATGGTGTATTTCAAAAGCCTCCAGATTACCTGAAATATATTAAAAATGAAATGAAGTGTTCTTGGAATAAAATCTAGGAGAAGGACCTATTTATTAGTTTTTGAGCATGCAATTATTATTTACCCGTAGCATTGTTAGTTTTTATTTTTTTAGATTGTTATAAAGTTGGAGGTTCATTTCTTCATCAACCCCATGAAGAATTAAAAAATAAACATGATATAAAGTAAATTGTTGGCTTAATAGTAATAAATTTAGCCCCTTCCTCTAATCACATTGCATTCTATTTAAGCTTTTTTCCTATAAAACAATTAAAGGGTTTCAATAATGACTTCAATAATGAAACTCCCCTTTAAACGTCAGGCCAGTTAGAGATATAAAATTTGGTCTAATGGAGGTAGCTAATGAAGTAAATTAAATGTACTATTACTTCAACATATGGCCACCATATTAAATTATAACCGCAATCTTGGGTTTAATAATACTCTATTATTTCAACTTCCAGTGGACCTAGAGATCTGAAATCATAGACTTTTGTTAGCTAAAAAAAATTAAAGACACTTTCACTTCAGCATATGGCCACTGTATTGAATTATAACAGCAATCTTGAATTTAATAAAGCTGAATTTAATTATCTCAGCTTCTAGGGCAGTTCTTCTTAACCTTTGAGTAATCGCGGCCCCCTTAAAATCTCCAAAACAAATTGCGGCTCCCCTTCCTCCAATTTTATGTAATGTAACAATTATTTTAAATTTGAGTTTTTCTACATAAATAAAGTTAGTTTTAAAATGAGTATTTACAAATTTTGGTAATACTCATTTGAAAACTAACTTCATTTATGTAGAAAAACTCAAATTTAAATATTTAAATAGGGAAAATAATGTAAAATATATTATAAAATAATTATAAAACCTAAATACTTTCCGAGGCCCCCCTCGGGGGCCTCGGCCTCCCGGTTAAGAACTACTGTTCTAGGGGACCTTAGGTCTAAAATTTGGTACACAGACCTATGGTAGCTAAAGAAGAAAATTAAAGGTACATTCACTTAAACATATGACCGCCGTCTTGGATTTAATCAGATACTATTATCTTAGCTTCCAGTGGAATTAAAGGTCTTAAATTTGGTACATAGACTTGTAACTAAAATTTAAAATTGAAGGTAGTATAAAATAGAATAATTGAAAATGCATAAAAATATAATATAACCTACTTTTACTAAAATACGAAATTATGCAACAATAAAGATATATTAATTAAATATTATTGTTTTAATTATTATTATTTACACACAGCGACAACTTCTACAAGGATAAGGTGCGTGAAGCGCACCGATCCGGCTAGTTAATAATAAGTTTAAATAAGCCACAAGCCACATCTACCATGACTGTCCGCATAGACCTCGGTCTTTAGTGTGGTGTTCTCCCCCTAGACATAGATATTTTCTAGCTAATATATTTTTTTAATTTTATCAGATTCAGTTGATAGAGTTGCATTACCTCGGAGTAAGATAATAACTACTTAATTTTTATGATCTGTCTGATCATCAAACTTCAATTTTAAACCGATTTCAAACCAAGAATGAAAAAGAAGAAAAATGTCGAAACTAATCAAGAGATGGTAAGGTTACATAACAATATTTTCTTATTGCTCTGATAGCCTTAGGTAAGAGCTTATTCCAGTAGTATTTTTTAATATTGAGGTAAAATTTAAGGTCGTAGATTGCATCTTGGTCGAAATGATTTTATTATTTATTATCCTTGAAATATTCAACTTATCTTTCTTTTTCTCAACTTTTGATAATAAGTGAGAAGGTATTGGTTTCGCAAAAAATAACTGATTCACATTTTCATCGGAATTATAAGAGTTAGGCTCTCTACCTAAGTGAATGTACTTTCTTTCATCTGTCCACACATTAAGAATATCTCATTCCTTAATAATCTTTATTTGTCTGTTTGAATTCTTTTATCAGTTTGTAATAAAAGTTATTTTATTATTATTATTACTTTTGACTATGAAGTTAGTCTGATTGAGACATTAATGGAAGCCTATTGAGGAAATTTGATCTTATTATTACCAAAATTACTGGCCAGTATAGTCCATAGACATAGCTTAGCAATTGGCATTTGAAAAACAAACCGGTGTAGAGTGGTCATGTCTGTCCCTTTTTGGTGTACAATGGGATTTTCCTGATTCTGAGAACGATCTTAGTTAGTAGACCAATAATAAACTTGATTTTTGGTCTACTAACTAATTTAGTTCCTGGTATGTGAAAATCACATTGTCCACAAAAAAGGGCGGGACAGGGACATGGCTGCTCTCCACCGGTTTGTTTTTTTCAAATGCCTATTATTGACAAGCTATTTTCCGCAGATGAACTTAGCCGACCTTATATTTTTAAAAGCCACCAAAACATTTACTTATGCACAAAAGTCTAGATTGATGTTAGTCAGACACTTTTTTGCACGCTATGTCCTGGTCAAAAATGGGTGTGAAATAGGAAGATCTAATGTCACCAAACTTATTCAACTAAATACTCGCAGAACCTTTCTAATAGCTCAAATGCAATACGAAGAAAAAGGGTAATAAATGGTAAAAGACTATCAGATTAGAGTTCCAGTTAGACTAATAGTCCTGAAGATCTGGAAAGAATGCTATGGGAGAGCAAGAGGAGAGCAGAAGTCCAAGTGATCCTGATAAACGAAAAGAACTTCCTCAGCAAAGAAACTTCAATGGAAAAAATCAGCATATAAGACTTCTTGTAAGCTTTGAAAACAAAACAGGATAAAGAAGTAAAGAGAAGAATTACTTTGTCATGGAAAAAATACTGGTCACTGAAGCGCATTTTAAAAATAAGAAAATCAGTGTTAAAAAGAGGGGACAAATATTAGTATCTTGTGTTAAGCTCTCTCTAAACAACTATGCGTCACAAACTTGGACCCTAACTGATAAATTAACTAACCAACTGAGAGTGGCACAAAGAGGAATAGAGAGAAGCATCATATGGGAGTAAAAAGAAAATCCAGAGTGAAAAGCGAAAAGATTAGAAAATAAACGGAAGGAAAGGATTTAGTAGAGAAAATCCAGAGATTGAAGTGGAATTGGACTGGATATATTTCAAGATTTTAAGATGAAAGATGGACTAAAGATATCACCAAATGGAAACCATATGTTGGAGTAAGAGGAAGGGGCGTCTATAAAAGAGATGGAAAGACGACTTTGCTACCAAAGCTGGACCAAAATGGATACAAAGGCAAAAGATAATATTTTTTTTTCACTTAGAGAGATCTAAGCTCATTCGTGGGCCAGTTTTGGGGATCGACATAAGTCAAAACAGTTACTGATATGAATATAAGTAAGTAAATAATAAATATACATACATATATGTATGCGTTTTATTTTATTTTTATTTTTTGTATAAACACACAAAACAAATAAAAGGCTTTATTACAATTGGTAGTCTATTTCTTTGTGTTTTAAATATAAATTAGTTTATCTCCAGTAGGAAGAAAAAGTTATGATTTTGTATTAGTTTAGAGTTAGAGGGACTAAAGCAGGTCTTTTCTTCCCT
>KZ651794.1:199110-223630 GCA_001010745.2 Gerris buenoi
TTTTATCTTATCTCCCATTGTTAAGAATAATTATAATTTTATTTAAATTAAAAATAATAGTGACATTAGTGTTGTACGCAATTTGATCTAAAGGAACGATTTGCATACAATACTTGAATCGCTTTATATATATGAAATATAATCGAAATCAAAAATTTTGAAAAAGGACTAACAATAACCTCATTTTCAATTTTCGTACGAGTTTTTTGGTCCTTGCCTAACAGGAAATGAATCATGAATGTATTTAAAAAGAGACAAACTCTTATACCTAAGTCTAAATTCCGTTTTTTATCGAACAAAAACCCTGTGGTAAATCATCCCAGTCCTCTCTTCCGGGGGATTGATTTCACAAGGACGTTTATTTTACACGAACCCCTGTGTGAATGTTTTGTACCGACAAGGTTTATTTTAGGTCGGCTAGGATTTTCGAAGGAGAGGGGTTTTAGATGAGCTTCTATTGTCGACTGAACCTGGGTTTTCGCCTTCGGAAAGTCGAAGTTTGCTCTTACTCTCCTCGACACCTTTCCCTAACCACCTCCCTTCTCTCTAACCTTGTTCAAATATCTAAGAGACGGGCCCCTTTCGACCTACTAAAGGCTGCTAGGAGGAAGAACCTCCGCCTCCCTTGAAATTGAATTAAACTCAAGGGACCTCCACAGAGGACGAGGAGTCGAAATAGAATGAAGACGAAATGAAGGAAGGGGAAGAAAGCAACTCATTTTCTTCAAAAAAATAAGAGAAAAAGAAATCTCAATTTTTTTCTCCTCAAGTTTGACGAAAGGTGAGGAAAAGTCCATGATTCATCTCAAAATGTTTGGGTAAAATTAAATAAAAGTTTGAACTTTCAATATCATGCAATGATTCATTCGGGGAATACCTCTTTTTCATTTTTTTATTAAGGAGAAGAAGAACTACTTATGTCAAGGAGTAGCTTTTGTTCTTTACTCTTGGTTCCATTGTGTGCAAGCAGTCACTTACTTCACCTTTAATCATTTGATTAAGACCACGTCTAAAATATTTGCAAAAAAAAAAACCCTGTGGAAAAAAATCTGAGCAGTCTTCTTCAGATAATCTGTGTAGGTTATAAGGAGACTTTAAAAGGCAAGTGTGGACAAGTCAAAGACAAAAAGGCAAGTGTGGACTTGTCTTTTTAAAGTCTCCTTATAACCAATACAGATTATCTGAAAAAAGGCTCAAATTGTTACAAATACAATTATTTTGTGTGAAGACGTTGTTTGGTTATTGAACTACACCTCTTCTATGATGAGTCGCTATCACACACTGGAGAAAAACGCTGTCGAAGAACGACTAAGAAAAAAGTTTTAATCGTCGTGGCATGTTGTACTTTTAATAAGCTCTTTCAGGGTAATTAAGATATGCAAGGTTTTAATCGAAAAATTATTATTATAGCCGTATTGAAGACATATGGCCGATATACGAGCTCAATTCTATACGCGAGTTCTTTATGCACCGCTATCACATTAAAGTTATGTTCGAATTTTGTCGGACCGATAGATTCTGTTTAGTATTTTGTGTTATTAATTAAATTGAAGATATATTTTCCATTTTGTTTTGAAATTATATCATCTTATCTGGTTTAAATTGCTGGTAGTAGAAAATAATTATAATATTGTGGTGCGTGAAGTTAGAATACATAGAGAGAAACATATTATATAACTTTATTTACAAAAATAAAAGTGATGCTGCCCAAAAAGAATTGGTTGCTAAACACACAGCGTACTGATCATCGTGAAATTACTAAAATAATAAAAACAATACTTTTCCTACTATTAGTCGTGAGGAAAAGTAAAAATACGTGTGGTGTCGTGGGACACCCGGTAGGAACGAAGTTCCTTTTACATTTTTCATGAAATATAAATTATAAAATCCCACTGCTAAGTACGTATACGTTGCTAACTACTTATACATAGCGGAGTTAAAAAAGAGACAAAATTAAAAGTAACTAACTGTTTGTACCTAGCGGAGTTAAGGCAAAATTAAAATAAAAGTGTTATTTGTAACATTAAATCAAGCATCTTACAATAAATATGTATTGAATATAAAAAAAAACTTAGTTAAAGAGTATAAATTGTTAAATAATGTTAGATTGAAATAAGTGACATTTGACATACATGTATAACAAAAATAAACAAAACAAGTCAAGTAACAGGCTTCCTCAATAACACTTTTTCCCGTCTTAACATTTTTAAAGCTTACACTTTTACGCGAGCGTTGAGCGTGAACGCTTGGGCGGATAACTTTGTCCAACGAACTTAGCCTGGGCATTGGTAAAATGAACATGTGTACCAAATTTCAACTTACTCGGTGAACTTATACTCAAGTTATCGTCATCGGTAGATTTTGTGACGGATTTTGCGTGACGGTAATTTTGTGACGGTGATTTTGGTCGTTTTTTTCGGATTCACTCCCGGGATCCAGAACGTGCCATAATGTACTTCGTTCCAAAAATAATATTCTGTACAATTAATTAAATAACATGGATAAAACAATTATAATAAATTAGCAATTAAGTTACCATTAAACACAGAAAGGGTCACATTATCAAAACAAATTGATATAAAGTAAAATAGAATAAAATTAAAGTAAGTAATATGTTCAGTAGATATGGTAGTTAATAATTCCCAGGGAGTCTAAAGTAATCGACTCTGACAGGGTTGTCAAGTATTTTCTGTCGATACCGACTTCGTCGAAGAATAAAGATGTCGAACTAGGTATGCATCCTCTAGAGCCAAACCATAACCCACTAACTTCATATTCCCTGGCACCGTGGCTCTCGTGATATTTTTCTTTGAGGAATGTAATGCACTTTTTATAAAAGCCTTCCTTCTCCTTATGGACTTTCTCACCTTGGGTGAGGTCGTTGGTTTCGTACCTGACAGTAGGGTCAAAGTTAAAATAGTAAGTTCTTCGTTTTATTTAGGATGTTAAGTTTTATTTTTACAATTTGTTGACATTAACATAACTTTGACTACATCTGTATCTTATTTCATTCTACAATTCATATATAATTTAGTGTCGTGAATAACCACTTAAAAAAAAAANTTTTTACCTTACTTTTATTTATTCCGTGCAAGTCATGCTGAAAAAGAGCCAAGAAAGTTGTTCTTGGGAGGGTAATTGGGGTGAGAATATTGCGCAAATATACAATTCGTTGTTTGACATGGTCAAACGTCTGGTCGTGTCGGACTGATTCAAGAAATGACGCCACAATCTTAGTCATCAACTGTGTCGCTATCAACTCATCTCTTGTTAGTCTAGCTCAGTGATATAAGCTTTACAAAGTTCTATGACCTCTAACTACTTAGAAAAGTATAATGTTTTGGACAATAATGGAGGATTAGACCTCTTCGACTCACTCTAATTAAATTTGTTGTCTAGATTGTTACCTTGTTACCTATGCTAGATCTACAATATTTTATATCTTATGTAGTATCTATAAGTAATTTGCTGTTAATGAGTCGGTGAAATACTTGAGTATTATTTACGGATAAACTTTCATTTTTAAGCTTCCGAGCTTATCGTAGGAAGTATGAAATCATTCTGAAGTCATCGAATTTAAATATCCCCCAAATTTAACATTTCCTCCCGAAAAGTGCGTTTCAGACATCAGGATACGTTTTTGATCTTTTTGACATTTTTGATCAGGATATATTTTTGACAACAGGATAAATTTTTGGTGTCGATCTGAGGTCTGACCAACAACATTTACCTGAAATATCGCCTTAAAAATTACTTATCCGAGTGAATATTAGATATTACCTAAATTAGCCCTCAGAAGTACTCTCAAAGAGTTTTTCAACGATATGCATCATGAAGGGTATTTATTACTTTGACCCCGTATTCAGTTGATAATATTGCTTTTTGTTTTGTAAAATGTGACTAGAAGAAGAAGGCGTCTGGTGCGAAGTGAAGTGAATCCAATCCAGGTGCCAGGAAATAATTTCCAATTCAACTTCCCTTTTACTCAAGCACTAAATCCTCCATTTCTATTTCTCTGTCTTAAAATATCTTGTCGTACTTCGTATTCATTTTCTTCAGGTTTCGCTTTTTATTAAAAATAACTAATATTTTCTCTGAGTGTCTCGTAACTTGATTAAACTTTTTTTTTTTATTAATAAAATTATTGACTACATTTTTATTGCACTATTAAACAATATTAAAGGATGTACTGAAAGTGAGTGGGGGATGAAGTATTTCTATAATTGATTTCGGGTCTATCGGTTTTTTATATTTTTACTTATCCTTTAAAAGTTGAACCGTAGTGACAAAAAAATAAGTTCAGTTAAAAATCTCGCTCCTTGTTTTACAGGATTCTTAAGACTTCCTTCAAAACAGTTGG
The DNA here is from genome assembly GCA_001010745.2 of Gerris buenoi. Classification (NCBI taxonomy): domain Eukaryota; kingdom Metazoa; phylum Arthropoda; class Insecta; order Hemiptera; family Gerridae; genus Gerris; species Gerris buenoi. Next base: position 203,471 of record KZ651794.1, read on the forward strand.
TTGCCATTATTTCATCTTTTTCCATTCTACTGCAGACATTTTTGAGGCGGCCGTCAGCCGTGCTTTTGAGTTCTCAGAGGGTTCGGTTCACCTTTCGAATAACTAAACTAATGAATATATTATAATAAAGGCGTGTTTCTAACACAATTAAATTTGGCGCTAAACTATTTTATCAAAACTTAATACGGCTATCAATAGAAAAAGCTTAATGAAAAAAGGTTACCTTAATAGGCCCTTCTTTTCATTCACAGTATATTAGAGTAGTATTGTCATTAAAGTAAAGAAGAATGAATGATTAACTGGCATTAAACATGACCGGACTAATAGTTCTATATTAGACTACTTGAATTCCAGTAGACTCAAATATCTTTATGTTAATTGGTAGCCCAAGCGGATCCAGTGATTACCTAATACTGAAAATTTATGTTTTAAATCCTCATAAATCTAGATTATTCGGAGGAGACCTATATGAGAAAGTTGCTTATGATTTTTCATCGACAATCATGAGTGTCTCAATTCGATAATGATCCTGAAATCTTGAGGTGCCACTCTTCTCGAGCAGCTACCTATTTTTTTAAACCACAGTTGGTTAACACTGAGAGGAGGGCTCGGTTCGTAATTGAACCCTGAGCTGTATGGTCATGAGACCCATCCAACATCGAATTGACAAACTAATGAATGCATTATAATATAAGACGGGTTTCTAGCTAGCACACTACTAGATGTTGGTCCCTCTAATTGAACTAATCACAAACATCGAACATACTTAATAATTTGCTAATCTGTTTATGTATAGAGAACACACATTTGTTGAAATATAGGTTATCTTATTGGATTCTAATGCTGTAATCTTGAGCTAATTTTATATCTTCTTATTTAATTTAATTGTAACAATAAATTCCTCGATCCTTCGTGTTTTTCCACCTTTTACTTCGGCAAAAATCAAAATATGATAATTAAAAATATGAATAATTACAAAAAAAAATACAAACATTAATATCATGTTATTAATACGTATAAATAAAATTATAAATACATAATATATTAAAAGAATCGTGACATTATATTAAATAGTTATGTAGTTATAAATAATTAAATAATACTGGGTTTATATTATTTTAATCAGTTTAGTACGGTTTTAATGATTACATGTTATTTTACACTCCAATTAATTGTATATCATATAATAGTGTACATTCACATTTTACATCAATCGTTCCCTATAATTAAATTTACATTTATTTTATAACGTGGACCAGATTTTATGTAAAAATAGCTTTATTAAAATAGTTATATATTGATATTTTCTCTTGTTGTCTACTCTTCTTTTTGGTATTATTACAATTACCAATTATTATTATTAATTATTACAACTACATTTGGTAGTTATAACAAATGTAAGCAACCTTGTGTATAAACATTGTATACAATTTTTAAAATATAACTAGCTGAAGTACCCGGCGCAGCCCGGGTTGCATACAAAAATTAAGACCTAAGTGACTAGAATATCAATAAAGAAGTAGATACCTAAATGTATATTACAAAAGTATCAGAACTGTAAAATAAATAAGTATAAAATATGGTTATGCGTTGAGGGAATTATGTCACAAACCTTACTTTTCCATGTTACTCCCCTCCTAAATAAAAATATCACAAAAATCTTCTTAAAGAGCTTTTCAATGATACGCATAATGAAGGGTTGTCATTACTTTGACATTTGTACCCCGTACCCCTGGATACCAAAATTAAAATTTCGAAAACTAATGTGGACAGTGACCTTCCTCTTGCCTCGAAGGTTAAAACTAAAGATTTATATAAGGAAGCCACACACCAAAAGACACTCTTTTTACTTACAGAAGTATTTTTTTCTTAGTATAGAAATATTTTTCCTGTATTTTCCACTTTGCCCCCTCCTAAATAAAAATCTGAAAAAAATGTAAATAACAACAATTACTTTATTCTTAAAGAGCTTTTCAACGATATGCATCATGAAGGGTATCCATTACTTTGACATTTGTACCCTGTACCTCTGTGTACCAAAATTTTATTTTCGTACTCTCATGGAGCCAGTGACCTTGATTTTGTTTTGAAGGAAAAGAGTGAAAATATTCATCAAATTGGGATAAAACTGTAGATTTGTATAAAAGACATACTCTCATATAGATACTCTTCTTTTTTACTTAGATATATTATGTAGTTATATTTTTCCACTTTACCCCCCTCCTAAATGAAAATATGACAAAACTATACATAACAACAATTAATGTACTCTCAAAGAGCTTTTCAACGATATGCATCATGAAGGGTATTTATTACTTTGACCCCGTATTCATTACTTGTACCCCGTACCCCTGGGTACCAGAAATTAAATTTCAAAAAACCATGTAGACAGTGACCTTCCCCTTGCTTTGAAGGTCAAGTGTGCAAATTTTCATCATGATCGGAATAAAACTGTAGATTTGTATAAAGGACATACCCACGGACTTTCATCTTTATATATATAGATGATTAAATTAGATGTCGATATCACTATTATATCAATAAGAAAGATTTGTATGAGTTTTTCTGAATGATTTTTTTTTTCTAATTAAAACGTTTTTAATGTTTTTTTTTTTTTTTTCAATATTAGAAGGGGACTCATAAATTATGAAGTAGTTACAAACTTGTTGGATCAGTTTTTTTTTATTTTTTAACACTTATACCAGTCACACAGAAGTGAGAGTCCTGGGTAAATAATTTGAGTTAACGAGACTTTCATAGCACTTATCTATTAAAACATTTTAAAGATCGCAGATTGTTTTACAGCATTCAATTTAATATGAAGAAAATCTATCTACCATTGTTACAAAATATAAACATTGCATCTCTGTTTAGATGCGTAGAAAGTGATTCCTTACGTACTTATATTCATTGAGTATCTCATAATGCTGAAGAATTCCTCTTTTTTCCACCCTAGGGCGGTAAAGAAGAAGAATTCCTCACCTTTTCGCACAATTAGCGAGTTTGTTTACATTTAACAAAACTAATTTACTGTTTGTTTAATTAAAGTAACTGTTTATATTGAGATTTTAGTGAAAAACAATTATTGATTTGAGTGATTATGACGAATATGAGGAGAATAATACGCCTCCTGAAATAATTAATTCGGCACAAAATACAGCTAATGAATTAATGTCANAAATTTTTGTACCATAGTATAGAAGTCCATAGTACTGAAGTCATCGAATTTAAATGTCCCCCAAATTTAACATTTCCTCTCGAAAACTAGTAATTCTAACTAGTAATTCATTGCATAGTTAATGTCTATACAGGGATATAATTAACGTTTTAGTTGATGAATAGATTGTTTGCAATCATTTTCTTTGCTGTTATCAGTCATATAACCAAAGTAAGTTAAGTGTAATAGAAACTGCATTACAGAAGCAATGTACATGTGCAATATGTATTGATTTGTCCAGTGTTGGGACATCAACTCAATGATTCCATCTAATGATTTCTGACCAGAGGTGCTTGGCCTCCTTTCGTTCAATAAAGCTCGTATCTATTCTGATCTTTGGGTTCATTTACGATTAATAACGGGTCAAAAATAAGAGCTATATGTATAAAATAATGTTTCAAAATATTAGTTTTAACCTTTTGACTTAATTCGATTTTTTATTGCTCCAACTAAATTTAAAATTTGGCCTTTAACTTCTTGCCGGAAACTGCGTAATCTAATTTGCTTACTCCAAGGCGATCGAATATAAAGATATAAAATTAAACATAGCTATCAATGCTAGAAGCTTAATGAAAAAAGGCTCACCTTGATAGGCCCTTCTTTTCTTTTACTGTGTATTTGAGTAGTGTGTAGTAAACAAAATGAATTTACGATTTATTTATTTAGGAATGAATTTATTTAATAACTAGCATTATATGAACGGACTGATACGTCTAAGTTTACTTAGACTCAAGTATCTGTGCTATTTTATTGATTGCTCAAACGGATTTTCTGATTACCTAATCCTGCAAATTTATGTTGTAAATCGTAATCTAATAAATCCCAATCTTCCGGAGGAGACCTATATGATATATGAGGGAATTATGATCATCAACTATCGTGAGTAACTCAATTTGATAATAATTCCGAAACCTGGTGACGCCACTTTTTCGGGCAGCTACCAGCTACCTATTTGTTTAATCAGTGCTGGGTAAACATTGAGCGGAGGGGTCGGTGCGGGAAATGAACCTACTAGGTTCATGGAAGTTCAGGGAACCTTCTAGGGCGGGAAATAAACCTACTTGGTTCATAGAAGTTCAGGGAACCTACTAGGGCGGGAAATAAACCTACTTGGTTCATAGAAGTTCAGGGAACCTACTAGGGCGGGAAATGAACCTATTTTTTTTAGTAGAGCTGTATAGTCTGGTGGGCACCCAGCCAACAACTGACCGTACACAACTATTAACAACTTGACTAATTAAGTGCGACCGCTTTCGTTTTCCCATGCCGCTTTCGTCTACCATGCTTGTATCAAATTATTTATTAATAAAAATATCTAAGAAATACTAAAATGTTTAAAGCTTCTTTTATTTTTACATTTACATATTATGTAACAAATATTTTTTTACAAAATAATTATACAAAAACAGCAAAAAATGTGTATGCTCATCCATTCTTTAATGGCAAAGTTTAGTGAACTCTTTAGTAATTCAGTTATTGTATCTTTTATCTATTTTGATCGTGTCTAGAGCGAGTTATAAAGTATTAAGGTTGTTGACGAAATACAAGTAAATTTATCGTATAATCACAATAAAAATAAAATAAGTCTCATGCAAGTTACATTTTCAGAATCATAAGTAGGTGTGTGACTAAAACATAAAACCTTGGTAAATTCCAAGTAAGCTCTGCCAACTTTGTTGAGGCAAACATTTTTTACTTATACTTGACTTATTTAAAAAAATATCACTTAAAAAAAATGGCTGGCACCATTTTTCGTTAGAGTTCTTGGTTTAGGTGCATTAAACATAGATAATCCTTGGTAATTTCAAGCTAAATCCCTTCAATTCTGAAAAGACGCTGATTTAATTCATTTATTTTCATTTTTATACACTTAAAGTGATTAATTTATACTGGCATTTACACCATAAAGTTGCAAATAAATGTGCTGTTAGTGAACATTGAACCTCGGAAATTATTAACTATCTTTTAACTTCTAAAAATATGAAAATATTAACATAATAAATATTTGTATTAAAAAAAAAAAAAAAAAAAAAAAAATATTCCATTAACCCTTGTTAAGAGAAGATTACCACTTCTAAAGGCTCATACCATCTTTGTGACTATCCTGTTGTAATTACTCGGAAAAACTTATCACCCAGAGATAATTATTAAATGACAAAATATAACAACTTCTTGAGAAAATTGATTATTAGGTATATTAATAAAATAATTTATATACTATCTATTTATTTTCTTGATTAAACAGAATTCTATTAGATATAATAATGAAAATACAATAAATTAAAAAATATAAATTGTTTTTGAAAGTGGTAGATAATGACTTAAAAAATAATAAATAAGTATATTTTACATATTATAATTAACGTTATTTTTAGATATGGGAAAATAATTTTTATTTTAAATGTTTAAATAGCTACGTTATATTGCTATATAAATCTATTATTTATGTTAATTATTCTTCAGTATTTTAATGGTTTATGATGGCAGACCGTGGGGTCATGGATAAGTGTGGTCAAGATAATTAGTTTTATGAAAGGAAGAGTTGCATTAATGTGCTAATCGCATTCAGTTTTTACCCTTTTTTTTACCTTACTTTTATTTATTCCGTGCAAGTCATGCTGAAAAAGAGCCAAGAAAGTTGTTCTTGGGAGGGTAATTGGGGTGAGAATATTGCGCAAATATACAATTCGTTGTTTGACATGGTCAAACGTCTGGTCGTGTCGGACTGATTCAAGAAATGACGCCACAATCTTAGTCATCAACTGTGTCGCTATCAACTCATCTCTTGTTAGTCTAGCTCAGTGATATAAGCTTTACAAAGTTCTATGACCTCTAACTACTTAGAAAAGTATAATGTTTTGGACAATAATGGAGGATTAGACCTCTTCGACTCACTCTAATTAAATTTGTTGTCTAGATTGTTACCTTGTTACCTATGCTAGATCTACAATATTTTATATCTTATGTAGTATCTATAAGTAATTTGCTGTTAATGAGTCGGTGAAATACTTGAGTATTATTTACGGATAAACTTTCATTTTTAAGCTTCCGAGCTTATCGTAGGAAGTATGAAATCATTCTGAAGTCATCGAATTTAAATGTCCCCCAAATTTAACATTTCCTCCCAAAAAGTGCGTTTCAGACATCAGGATACGTTTTTGATCTTTTTGAAATTTTTGATCAGGATATATTTTTGACAACAGGATAAATTTTTGGTGTCGATCTGAGGTCTGACCAACAACATTTACCTGAAATATCGCCTTAAAAACTACTTATCCGAGTGAATATTAGATATTACCTAAATTAGCCCTCAGACTGTCCCATATCGTTAGATATAGGAGCGTCTATGGAATTCATCTTAAAGGAATAACAAAAACTGTCTCTCCACGTAAATTCAAACTGGTTTATTTAACAAAGCAGGTTTCAGCCTTAAAAGGCCATCATCAGTGCCAATTTAGAAAGAAAAGAGTTACATGGAAAAATAAGAAATTGATTGATTGAGGGGTGAGCCTATACCATGTCGGAGACTAGTCTCATGTCGGTCTCCGACATGTTATAGGCTCACCTCTCAATCAATCAATTTCTTATTTTTCCATGTAACTCTTTTCTTTCTAAATCGGCACTGATGATGGCCTTTTAAGGCTGAAACCTGCTTTGTGAAATAAACCAGTTTGAATTTACGTGGAGAGACANTGTAGGGCGCATACTACTTTTTAATTTAAGTAAAATCATTTAATTTATGCTGATATTGTGGATGCGCATATATAAATAGACTGCCAATTAGTGTGGCACATAGCATCCTCGCATCCTATCATGTACTTTATTGTTATATTAACATTATTGTTATACATAATTACTTTATTGTTTATTGTCAAAAAAAAACTATTCATGGTTTTAGCGATCTTTAACACATCATAGCGGTGTCGCTGTTGGTTTTACTAAAAAATTGTATGTGTTAAAAATGTTTGTCTCATTGAATAGATGAAATTTGATTTTTTCCCGGTTAAAAGTTTACGTTTACGTGAGCGTTACTCGTGAACGCTTGGACGGATAACGTTGTCCAACGAACTCGTCCTGGGCATTGGTTAAATGAACCTGTCAACTAAATTTCATCAAAATCGGTCAAGAATCACTCAAGTTATCGTCGGACGTTTCAAAATTCGCGGACACACAGACCGACAGACAGACATGAGACCAAAAATGTTCCCCGATGTCTGAAACGAATTTCTGTCTTGGAATTTTTAAAATCGGAGACATAAAAGTTTTTTGTTCTCCAAAGTGAACACAATGCTTCCGTTACCTTAGGGAAGCTCGGAAGCAATACATGTGGGGGAAATTAAACCGAAGAAACAGAAATACAATGTTAACACTTATAACTTCTAAGGGGCTCATCTCTTTCGTTACCGATTATTATCTTAACACATTTTTAGTTCTGCAAAAAAATTGGTTGTGATTATTCTCGCAAATGACAAGGATTCAGAAGGACACAGGATCCCTTGAAGTCAATACAGATGGATGTCGGTTTAAGAATTCTATTATTCCAAGTTAAGAATTGAGTTCTTTATTTTAAATGATGTTGAATCTCAAGAGTTAATTAAGGGGACACCAATAAAACACTTGACTAAAATTTAGTCCAGCAACTTCTCACTTTGGCCACTCTTTAATCCTCTTCATTTCTGTCGACATTGCAGTATTCAGTTTTGTATCTTTTTAGCGCAATTAATATTCATTTCCTGGCTGTGTAATGCTCTTTTCTTCACCTAGGGAAGAAAAAAACTGTTAGAAGAAAGGGGGAGGGGAAGGAAGTCTAAAACAACTTCATTCTGAAAGTATACAGTATAAGCACACTATACTGTTACACTCATGGGAGAGAACAAAACACACACTCACATATGTGTGTGTTTACATGTATATATTATAATATATGTACACTTTGAAAAAAGAAGTTTTAGCTTCGTATCTTATGAAAGTAGACGTATAACTTATAAAAATTAGGTAGCAGGAAGATATTTTATATAATGAAGTTAATTTTCTTTCTTTTATTTTTCATTTTTTCAGCCATTGTTGCAGTTCAGTAAGCTTTTGACTTTCTTGATTGTCGTGTCACTTTTGTGTTCTCCTTAGACCATAATTATTTGTATCGTGTGGGTATAATATATTTCAGTAAAATGAGAGATACTGTGAATCCTCCGGTCCTATACCTGTCCGAAAAAAAATTATTGTCGCACGGTGACCGAAAAAACGAAAATGCCAAAACACTGTAAGCAAAAGTTAAGGTCTGGGTGGACCGAAAAATGTTCACTTTATAAACGTGGATTCAGGCGATCTCCGGAGATCAGAATAACGTTTTTATAGTAGAAATAACCTTATATTATATCTTTGAATTGAACCGGACGTGGGATCGAGGCTAATTAGGAACATTTCATTTGGGTGGTACAAGAATTTACGGTAATTTTAAAAGGAAGTGTACGAGAAATGCTGATCTTGAGTTAGCAACCCTAATTCAACATGTGTGCTGTGCATAATTCTTTAAGATATCTAAACCAAATTTGGATAAGACATCTGTTATTGTTTCATCCCCTGGCAATCACTCTTTTTCAAGATGATGGCCATTTATGTGCTGCTTTTAAGGGCAAATCACTTACTAATCACTCTATCTCAGAAAAGGTTGTACATAGAATAACGAAGTTATTCTATGTAAAATACGTTAGAAGTTTTTACAGTGGAAATAACCTTAAATATCTTTGAATGGAACCAGACGTGGGATCGAAGGTAATAAGGAACATATCATATGAGTGGTACGAGAATTTACGGTAATTTTAAAAGGAAGCCGTACGAGAAAAGCCGATCTTGAGACAGCAACTCTGGTTCAACATGTGAGATATTTGAGATATTTTACCCAAATTTAATGAAATTCGGATGGTAGGTCATAACTAGCCTATTGTTAGTCCCATATAAGTTTCAACCTTATGCACCCATTTGTTTCTCTTCCACATGCACACAAACACATTTATTTACACCTATATTTTCAAAAGTNCTTTGTATTGAAATGGCGCCTGTACTATTTATCATAGGAAGTTGAAATGGGGCTAAAATTGTGCAGAGTTAAAATTAGGAATGAAGCCTGTGATTGGATTTTTGATATCTTGCTTAGAACCAGTATAACTTTAATTTTTCCTATCCTCAAAGGACGGTAGAGCCTTAAGGTAGAAGCAAAAGTCTCCACGCAAAATATTTTGATTTTGCGTCGAGAGACTTTTGCTTCTACCTTAATGATGAACTCCACTAACGCTCCATATCCTATCAATAAAACACTTGACTAAAATTCAGTCCTGCAACTTCTCACTTTCGTCATTCTTTACTCTTCTTATTTTTTCTGTCGACATTGAAGTATTCAGTTTTGTATTTTTTAGGGTTAGCGCAATTAATTTTTACTTCCTGGCTGTGTAATGCTCTTTTCTTCATCTAGGGAAGAAAAAAATTGTTAGAAGTAAGGGGGAGGGGAAGGAAGTCTAAAACAACTTCTTTCTGAAAGTATAGTAAAAGCACACTATACTGTTACATTCACTGGAGAGAACAAAACATACACACACCACACACATGGTATAGGTACATATACACTTTGTAAAAAGAAGTTATAGCTTCGTACCTTAATGAAAGTAGATATAAAACATAACAATTAGCAAGCAGGATGTTACTTTATATAATTTATTTAAATCGCCACGTATACAAATTTTATTTTCAGCCACCGTTTTAGTTCAATTGGCTTTTAACTTTCTTGATTGTCGTGTCATTTTTTTGTTCTCCTTAGATGGTTAATACACATATTTGTATCTTCTGAGTGTAGGTATAATATTATATTTTAGTAAAATGAGTGATAGCTATGAATTCTTCGGTCCTACCTCAAAAGAAAAAAAAAAAAAAAAACTATTACACAGTGAGCAGAAGTTTAGATCTGAGTGGACTAACAAATTTTAACTTTATAAACCTGGATTCAGACGATCTACGGTGAACAGAATCGTTTTTATAGTAGAAATAACCGTAAATATCTTTGAATGGAACCAGACGTGGGATCGAGGGTAATTATAGGAACATTTCATATGAGTGGTACGGGAATTTAACGGTAATTTTAAATGGAAGCATACGAGGAAAGCTGATCTTGAGATAGCAACTCTGGTTCAACATAATTGTGAGTGTGAACCATTCTTTGAGATATCTTACCCAAATTTAATGAAATTTGGATGGTAGGTTATAACTAGCCTATAATTCGATTCCGTTTACGTCATCCCATTTAAGTTGACGATCCCATTTAAGTTTCAACCTTGTTGCGCCCATTTGGTTCTCTTCCTCGTGGGCACAAACACATTTAATTACACCAATATTTTCAAACTGATTTATTTAAAATTTAGAGGGTTTGTGGAAAGAAGCCCGCAGATAGCCCAGATTAATTTCAACCGTATGCGCTCTTTTTTGCTATATTGATACTTTAATTCATGTGAAACATCAAAACAATTTTGACAGATTTAAAAATGGGGGGAAATCAGTTATAGAAATTATACAATAATAGGTTGTAAAAGCATAACATCAATAAGGTATGTGATAAGCTGCGAGGAAGCTTTGTGCCTCTCTCACTGGCAGACTATTTTAAAATTATTTACTGAAATATGAAAATATAGAGGAATAATAAAATTCACCAAACTGATCTTCAAGGTTTGGCGTAATTAAGGTAAAGGATAACAAGCTTTTATTACAATTGAAGGTTATTTATATTCGGGAAGAAGAATCTTTGAGGAAGAACTGAAGATGTTGTTAGTATGGCAAAATGTACGAGTATTTGTATTTAATGTGCTCATCTTTTCTTTTTTTATTATAAAAATCAAGATTGAAACATACTCATATACTTATAAACATACATGTATACTTTAAGTACCATCTTATTGAGCGGCTGTCTATTTCTTTAAGTTGCCTTGTATTCTTGCAGTAATTCAAAAGTCTTTTAAGCTTGCAACCTTTCACTGTGTGGTGCAAGGTGTATTAACATCAAAACCGATTTCACACCTCATTATTAATTTTTTTTTTTTATACTTTTCTTTTATTACGCTATTCACTTTGGTATCGTCTTCCTCATCTAGTATTATTTATTTTTTCTACAAGAAATAAACAATTGTAAGAGGTTGAAACAAGAGAAAAAAAGTGGTTTAGAAGGGAATCTGTTACACAATGTTTACATCAGTCGAACAGTTAAGGGGGGAAAAAACTGCAGTTTTTAGACTTCAAGGTTTAAGAGAAAAAAANGTGTTTTTAAGACCTCCAGAGTGGTTTTTAGCATGACGTATGTATGTTATCATTCACTATTAAACCATTAATATCCCAGTTGAATATACAGATAAATTACGATATTTTTAATTAAGTGCAGAACGCTCCAACGTAATACTTAATATTTTAATTTACTTGCTTAGTCTCTCATTATTTTCCTATTTTTTTTTATAAGGAGATGATTAGACCTTACTTTATAGTTTTAAAGATATGATGAAAGAGAGGGGTCACTTGAATAATTAAAATAACGACACACCGTGCTTAGAGAAATGTTCTTACAGTTGAGATGCCGCATTAATTGGATTTTTATTCGAATATATAAAATTATATTCGTCAACATCGTAATCCTAATATATATTTGGGAAATATAGGTTATGCTGTGGTTTGCTATGCTGATCTCGTCATAATTTAATATAGGACAGGTATTTGGATACTACCTTTAAACCAATTAAATCAATTTACTGCAATGAGGTTAGAATACGTACGTTTCCTTTGACATGAGTTACATAAAGATGCTTAAAAAAGTAATAATGCTGTTTTTTATACTTTTCTTTTATTACGCTATTCACTTTGGTATCGTCTTCCTCATCTAGTATTATTTATTTTATCTACAAGAAATAAACAATTGTAAGAGGTTGAAACAAGAGAAAAAAAGTGGTTTAGAAGGGAATCTGTTACACAATGTTTACATCAGTCGAACAGTTAAGGGGGGAAAAAACTGCAGTTTTTAGACTTCAAGGTTTAAGAGAAAAAAACGATTTAGTAAATTATACCCGTAGTGTCTTGAGAACTCTAATCTAAAGAACTTTTGATGGAGAGGATGTAAAATATAACTTAAAATGGGAGTTGAAACTAATCTTCAAGGTTTGTCGTAATTAAGGTAAAGGATAACAAGCTTTTATTACAATTGAAGGTTATTTATATTCGGGAAGAAGAATCTTTGAGGAAGAACTGAAGATGTTGTTAGTATGGCAAAATGTACGAGTATTTGTATTTAATGTGCTCATCTTTTCTTTTTTTATTATAAAAATCAAGATTGAAACATACTTATATACTTATAAACATACATGTATACTTTAAGTACCATCTTATTGAGCGGCTGTCTATTTCTTTAAGTTGCCTTGTATTCTTGCAGTAATTCAAAAGTCTTTTAAGCTTGCAACCTTTCACTGTGTGGTGCAAGGTGTATTAACATCAAAACCGATTTCACACCTCATTATTAATTTTTTTTTTTTATACTTTTCTTTTATTACGCTATTCACTTTGGTATCGTCTTCCTCATCTAGTATTATTTATTTTTTCTACAAGAAATAAACAATTGTAAGAGGTTGAAACAAGAGAAAAAAAGTGGTTTAGAAGGGAATCTGTTACACAATGTTTACATCAGTCGAACAGTTAAGGGGGGAAAAAACTGCAGTTTTTAGACTTCAAGGTTTAAGNATAAGGTAGCTAGTAAACAAATGAGAATAGGACCATGGTTTATAGACATTTTTTACTCTAAATTAACTGTACTATCACATCCCAAAGTTTGTCGGTCCTGACCTGGGACACCCTGTATATTTAGTTTTAGTAGTGATAAAAATACATGGCAACTAATCCTCGAACATATGATTACATTTAATTATCTAGTTCGTCAGTTCTTAAACAGGAGGCTGCGGCCCCCCAGGGGGCCTCGAAAGGTATTTAGGTACTATATATATTATATTTGGAGATTTTAAGGGGGCCGTGGTTACCAAAAGGTTAAGAACCACTGAGTCTAGTTGATGTTTGTGTTTGCCATATAAATCTAATGAATATTTTTTATTTTTTGTTTCAGGTATTTTTTCACTTAGCTGGTATAATTCGTGACCGTTAAAAATCTTAAATTATTTCAAGAGATATCTGAAGGTACAACATTATTTTTATCATATTGTAATTTGATGTGGAGTTTATTATAATATTATACATAGTGGCACGGATTAATAATCTTATTATAAATCATTCTTACGGTTGAGAAGAGTGTTCGACTGATAGGTTGTCAGATATGCACGTAATAATTTGAATTTGCCGGTCATGAGCTCACCCATCTTTAACACACCTTGACGCTTCTATTCTTACTTCAGGTAAAACTCTCCGGGATACCTGTGGAAATGTCATCACGGCCCTCTCTCCATTTACATAACAATCCACCTGAGTCCATTTCTTTCTTTTCGCTTTTATAATAGACTATCGAAGATTAAAAGTAGGAGTATGAAAGAGGAAAATTATTATTTTCCGTTCTTTTACGTTAAAAAGGGGTTTGAAACTAAACCTCCTATGAGCGTCGAGCGTAAAGAAGAGTGCCTAAAGAAGCTGTATATAATCGTTTTTTTGCTTGAGTTTTATACACAATTCCTTTCTTATTTTAATCCGTAGCTAACGCAGATGAGTTGATTTGGACGTTATGGAAATAGAAGAACGTGATCTACATGAGTAATTGGGTTTCATCATTCCAAACTAAATTATTTACATTTCTCTCTATTTACTTTTAAAAAATACTCTTACTCTTAGAAAATCTAAATATTATTAGACAAGTCTTCTACATATTTGTATATTCTTCATCCTTAATCCACTTCTTTCGTTAATTTAATTTTTACTTTTCCTCACTACTAATAGTAGGAAAAGTATTGTTTTCACCAACAAATTTTTTTTCGAGATTTCAACGGAATTATCCGTTTTATGTGTTTTTAAGACCTCCAGAGTGGTTTTTAGCATGACGTATGTATGTTATCATCGTAGCGCCCAAGGTACTTAAGCTAGAGAGTTGAAACTTGGCAGAAAAATCCGTCCTAACCTGTAGTTGTGCCGCCCGGAAAATCAACTTTTTCCGCCATCTTGAACCCAGTTTGCTTAGTCAGCAAAAATTTTAAAAAATCTTAATAACTCGAAAATGGTCCTGATTGAGTTGAAATTTGGCACGAATGTACCTCTCTGTATGACAAACAAGCCCACTAAATTTCATTTTGATATTGGCCGCCATTTTGAAGTTATAAATTTTTGAATTTTTAAACTTTGACGGTTAATAATACTGAAATTACATATAGGTTTTTGACTTATAGCATATCGTTGGAACCGGAAAAATTAAGGAACAAATATAAAAAAACCCGGTGAAATTCTATTACTTAGTTTGAAAGTTATAAGTGAATATAATTATTTAATAGTCTGATAATTTTGATTTTGACGTCAAAGTTTGTTTACATCTGTCAAAATACCGCCAAACTTCAAATATTTAAAAAAAATTTGGTATTAAAAATAAGTTTTTTTTGTTTTTTTAAGAATGATAATAAATCAGTTAGTTCAGAACGGTCACCCGTCCAAATAGTGACCACGTCCAATGCTGCTTTTTCCTGCTGAGAAGCAGCAGGAGAGGCCACTTTAGTGGCCTCTGAAGTGAGGAAAAGTTCCGAGGTACCCCGTACCCGATTTTTTAAATTTGATTACAGTTTGTCTCTGAAGAAATATTGGTTGATTAAATTTTTAATTGTTTACTTTACTTCACTTTAATTTGACAATTAATATATCAACGTGTGAATTAACAGTAACATTTAACTAGCTCTTAGAAAATCAGTAATTTTTTGTTTAGCAGCTATTTTGAAACAAAATTAATAGTTACGTTCAATTACTTATGGTATGTTTTGTATCTCTACTTGTCAATAAAACCTAATTATGCACACTTCAATTAAAAACATTATGAAAACATCCATGATTTACGATCAAATTAGAAGCAAGTATTTTCCAATCATTTTAACTATTAGCTAGAGTTTGACCGTAGGTAAAACACCCCACAAAACACATTATGAATGCCGTTAACTAGAATTGTTTTGCAACCACTTATTTTCACCATGATGATAGCAGCATAATCATAATTATTGACGTATAAATTTTACCTTAAGTTAGACAAAATATTTTTCATTCGCATTTTTTGCCAAATTTTTAGATTAATAACTTGCAGTCTCTAGATTGATTTTGGTACAATATTGTTGGGTGTACTTGTGGAAATGTCAATTGTTTAGTTCGATTCATCGATTTAATGTTCTTTGCCATTCGATTATCTATTTCATTAACCTAACCTTTCATTTTTTACAGTCAATTCTATTGAATGGTTCTGTAACAATGACATGTACAATGTACAATGTCTTTGACCAAATGAGTTAAAAGCCTGCTACGCGTCAGTTGTCATTCTTCTTTACACGAAATCTTTATAAATTACTTGTATTCATTGAACAGCTAGCTCAGTTTATACAATGTTCGCGGTCCTTAGTTCAAAAAATGAACTAGGATATTGGATGACATGTGTGTCATTTTGTCATACACGACTGCTTTGCCTGAACTACTTATTAGTTCCTTTGAATCATTGAACCATCTTTTTTTTCAGGCTTTCACACACATTATGTAAAACACAAGCAAATGTACTAACAAGAAGTACTGAATACCTAAATCATGTTGTCTAAGGTTATTTATTATTGATGATATGTCATCGTAATGAATGTGTTGTAGATAATACAAGTAAGCAGTGGCGCACCCAGGAATTTTTTTTGAGAGGGGCACAGATTAAAAAAAAATAAGGGGAAAGGGGGATGTAATGTGGGCTTAGCATAATCACAGACNAAAATTTGTTTGAAAATTTTAAGTGCATCCTAAGGGGAGATATCGTCTGGAGTTACACATATATACATAAAAAAGTGTTAAAATTTAGGGATAGATTCAGAATGGCCTGAAACGGATTTCCATGAAAAATTTTTTCAAAAATTCTCATTACAAAAATTTTGAAGCCATTGCAATAGCTTAATTTTCTTCGATAATTCGCTAAAACACAGTCACAAAAATATCTAGACATTTTTTTCGGGTAAATCCTCAAGCAAATCCAAAAGAGGTTCCTAAATTCGTTCAAACTATTATCCGTAGCCATTTGCCAACCCAAATTGTTTGATTTTCTCCGACAGTCTACTAACCAAAGTGCGATATATATATCATATATCCATAAAGACTTCTATTTATTATTACCTGTAGCCATTTTTCTAGCCAAAATGTTTGATTTTCTATAACATTCTACTATCTAATGTATACATAAAGACTTCCTTCGTCTGCAATATGATTATTTATTTTAATTAGTGACATATTGATCAGTTCATTTATTTAGTGCATAATCGTATATAAAATGAACTTATCATGTGTAAAAAATAAACGGCCAATTTAATAGATTAGCAATAAAAATAATAAAAAGTAGGAGTGAAGTTTGGTTATGGACTAAAGAGCAGATGGCCTTAGTGTAGATATCACTACTACTTTGATGGGCTGTCTTTTTTGGGATGAGGTCTGAACTTGGTCCTTTCTATTTTTACTGAGAGGCCATTGGAACGGCTAATGGTACATGGAAGAATAAGGACTTCTGTTAAGAATTACTGGAGGACAGTGCTATGTCGAAGAATCATAGTGGCATATGCACCTTTTTGTAACCCTGTTTTGAGAAGAAGAAGGTGACAATGTGTTTTTTATATGCAATTTGAAGGTCTAATTGGACTAGAAGAATTTTTTTGTCATCTGATAATGTGGCAAGTACTAAGAAAGGGTGTTGAGATATTGTGTGTGTAGAAGGAATATTGGAGGGGTTCAAGAATACTGGCTATGAAGTATGAGGTACTGCACTTACAGGACAGATGGATGAGGAAGTGGCTCCTAATCATGCACAGAGAGATACATCAGTAATCAGTGCGTGTTAAACCTCTTCAAATACCATTTTCTTGAGGTTAGTTTCTTCAAAAATAAACAAGAGTAAACTACCCTGTTTTTTAATGGTAGCGAAAATAATGTTTTGGAAATTGATAGAGAATTGTAGAAAAACGTTTAAATATTAAATAAAATTTTATTTTATGAAAATAAAATTACTGGATGTACTGGAAATATAGAAAGAAGAAAAAAAACCTTTATTCAGGATTAAACATAGAAGAAGATGCTTCTATAACAAAAAAATGTAGAACTATAATTTTAAAATAAAAATTTAAAGAAAACTTCACTTACATAACCAAGTGATATCCAGAGTTGCTAGAAACTTTTGGTACACATGTAGCAATAGCCATTTTACTTTCGGGAAAATTCCAAAAAGTTCAAATTTTTAATTTTTATTTCCTGAAAACATGAGAGTAAACTTTTTCCCGAGAGCTGTGTCACGTGACCACTTTTTTTAAATTTTGTAATTATGTTGCATAAAATTTGAAAGTCCTCAATTTGTACTTTTAGGCTGTGTCATTCTTTAATTTTGTACCGATTTGTATATATGGGGAATATACAGTCACTTTGCTTCCTCAAAGCAAGTCGAGGCCCTTCAGCCAGCAAAAAGAAATGATTCAAAACATTCATGACAAACTGCAAAACATGCAAGACTACTCTTTTAATTTTATCGTTTAACACTTGGCCTTTTTCTGATGAGGCATGAAACTTCACTATCATGTGTAGTCACATAGGAGTTACGAAGGGAAGAAGATATCTCAGAAGAAAAGAAAAAAGTTCCTCTCTCTCCCTCCCAAAAAAGTCAACCTGTCAAAGTAGTAATATCTAAATTGCCGTCTAAAAACGCTAAAAAATGTTGAAAGGGAGGACAAAGGTGTTTTATTTAAAAAAAAGGTTGTGGCAGAGAAGAGAAAGGTCCCAGTAGACAGTTATCAACTGGGCCTTTGAGAACAAAATAAAAACCCTTAATCTTCAGCAGACAAAGGAGACCTCTCTTTTTTTCTCTGTCTGAAAAAAGAAGGGACTAATCGAGAAACGTTTTAGGGACTAGTTGAGTCAGGAAGTATTTAAACTCTGTAAAAAATAAGGGCCAATGTTTTAGAAGGCCTATAGTCAAACAACAGTCTTTAAAGTTTTTTAGGGCGGGAGGGGGGCTTCATAACTTGGAAGGTTAGGAGCAACGAGGGCGAAATAATTAAACTCTAATAATCAAGGGTTGGGGTGAGTCCTTTCCCTTAAGCAAGGTTGAGGAGTGTAATCGAGGGNTTTTGAACAAAAATTGATTAGGTAGTATAAAAAAAACAAAAAAACTTTTTAACTTTTTCTTCTCAAACTTTATTTCTATATCGTTAACGTTATTTCAATTATTTTTATGAACTCCCTCTTATTTTCGTTTAATATTATCTACTAATTTCTTTTTCTCTCTTTTCTTTTACGTCTTGATCAACCCATTATTAAATGAAGGGATCCAGCCACTATACTCATGTACTTGACGGGATTATCAGTGAAAGCAAGTACCACCTCTCTTGGAGTCACCAATATGACGGTGTTTTGATCTTGGATTCATGCGAAGATCCGCTAGTACACTTTCCACTCTTCAACGTTGGTCCCCTCGACTAATTTAGACCTTCTAAAAGAAATATAGGTGATAATATTATATTTTAGAAAGATTGAACTAATTCTCGATCTTTAATAAATTCATTTATTAATAAAAAGTCCAGTCATGCACTATGACTTAATGAGCGAATTTTCAAAAAAATATGTGTATTATTGGCTTATGATAATATAGAAAAATAAGTTTATTTATTTACAGAAATTTTTTACGACCCCTCTACAGCTTTCGCCACGAGAGAGGCGCTCTCAATAAAATATAATATACATCTATGGAATAATATATACAGCCAAATAAAACATTATTTAAAAAACACCACAACGCTTGTGAAATTAGCTAATTTAACAGCAGTATTAAATATACATTAGTAAGTAGAGCTATATCATAATTATGAGAGAACGTTAAAAAAGAATAAATAATGGATAATATTGTAACATTTAGAATTTGGATGGGTGAAAAAAATGTTTGGATACACACGGGTACAAAATAGTATTTACCCTTCAAGATGCATGTCGTTGGAAAGCTCTTTAAATTTGTTTGAAAATTTTAAGTGCATCCTAAGGGGAGATATCGTCTGGAGTTACACATATATACATAAAAAAGTGTTAAAATTTAGGGATAGATTCAGAATGGCCTGAAACGGATTTCCATGAAAAATTTTTTCAAAAATTCTCATTACAAAAATTTTGAAGCCATTGCAATAGCTTAATTTTCTTCGATAATTCGCTAAAACACAGTCACAAAAATATCTAGACATTTTTTTCGGGTAAATCCTCAAGCAAATCCAAAAGAGGTTCCTAAATTCGTTCAAACTATTATCCGTAGCCATTTGCCAACCCAAATTGTTTGATTTTCTCCGACAGTCTACTAACCAAAGTGCGATATATATATCATATATCCATAAAGACTTCTATTTATTAT
Source organism: Gerris buenoi (assembly GCA_001010745.2). NCBI lineage: Eukaryota > Metazoa > Arthropoda > Insecta > Hemiptera > Gerridae > Gerris > Gerris buenoi. Next base: position 223,282 of record KZ651794.1, read on the forward strand.
TACCTGTAGCCATTTTTCTAGCCAAAATGTTTGATTTTCTATAACATTCTACTATCTAATGTATACATAAAGACTTCCTTCGTCTGCAATATGATTATTTATTTTAATTAGTGACATATTGATCAGTTCATTTATTTAGTGCATAATCGTATATAAAATGAACTTATCATGTGTAAAAAATAAACGGCCAATAAGTGTGGCACATAGCTTTCTGACGTTCCATTTAAATTGTTTAAAATTATAATTTGAAAACCCCATTATTGTCTAATTTATTTGATTCCTCTTCTAATTATTTAATTTAATTCTTTTGTTTTTTTAGATTTAGCAAAATTTAATGAGTGCAGGGGGT
>KZ651794.1:290465-305638 GCA_001010745.2 Gerris buenoi
TTGTTTCCAAATTGGCGGCCATTTTACCCCTAAAAGAATTCAATAAGCGCATACCGAAGATAGTAAAGAATAATAATATATGCACATCTTGATTTTTAAAAGTGAACAATAGATGTTTTTGTTTAAAAAAATATATAATAATAATTATAATTAATTCTTATGACCGAAGAAACCCTTTTAGTAACTTGCTGGCAAGTACTTGACGGGAATATATGTACTTGAATTTTTAATATGTGTATTATGTATTATACTCTTGTAATGGCTGTATTTTTTTCATTTTATTTTTTTAATTATTGAGGAAAAAAAAAATTACTCTATAAATATTATTATAGACGAGATTTTACAGTAATTACCAAATTTCAGATTTCTCTTTTTAGATAAACTATTTTTTATTTGTTTTAAATGTTTTCCCATTTATCGTTTGAGATTTTAATTTCTGAGATATCTAATGTTGAGTTTAGATGGTTCCATTTCATTGTTAAATATGATTGAATTATTACTGAATCCATGAAATTGAAAAAAGTAAACACCAATGCAATAAAATTGCCATGGAAAAATAGTTGAACTACAGTCAGATTATCGAAAGTTTTGACTTTTGACAGCACGGGAAAATCTGTGTGGAGCCAATGAGAAGTCAGGATTTTGAATTCTAGAAGGACTGGCCAACTGGGCAAAGAAAAATGTCGCCGGTCCCACCCCTCCTACAGGCCTAGTGGCTTTATTTTTTTCATCATTTAGGTTGGTCAATCTGAGTGTCAAAAATCAAAACTTTAGATAATCTGACAGTAGTTCTACTTTTTATTCAGTCCGATTAAATAACAATGTACAAACAGCTTGTTCTGTGTTTCTTTCTTTTTAATAGAATGGTAAGTTTACTTAGGTTATATTTATGCTTCACTCACAGATTCAATTTGATTGCCTTATCTAAGCAGTACATCATTGTTCAAATTCGGAGTCATTCATATAATATTAGTCCCTTAACACAGTTGTTAGATTTAGAATTATTGTAGTTGTTGTACTGTAGTACGAATAGTAGATGTTATCCTTCTATTATGGTGTTGAGTTCATAGATTGTAATTTTAAACTTTAAATCTAGTTTTTCATTAGATGAAAACATATATATGCTTGATTATTTTGCTTCCGAGCTTACCGAAGGTAAGGTATTGTGTTCACTTTTGAGAACGAAAAAGTTTTATGTCTCCGATTTGAAAAATTCCAAGACAGAAATCTGTTTCAGACATCAGGGAACATTTTTGGTTCCGTGTCTGTCTGTCTGTCGATCTGTGTGTCCGCGAATTATGAAACGTGCGACGATAACTTGAGTAAATGTTGACCGATTTTGATGCAATTTGGTAGACATGTTCTTTTTACCGATACCCAGGACGAGTTCATTGGACAACGTTATCTGTTCAAGCGTTCACACGCAACGCTCGTGTGAACGTGAACTTTAAATTTTAAATTGGAATTTTAGGTCGGGGAAAAAATCAAACTTTATCTATTCAATGAGACAAACATTTTTTCAAATACAATTTTTTAGTAAAACTAACAGCGACACCCCTATGAAGTGTTAAAGATCGCTAAAAACTGTTAATATTTTTTTACATAATAATAAACAATATAAAAATAAAGTAATTTAATGTTAATATAACAATAAAGTACATGATAGGATGCGAGGAAGCTATGTGCCACTCTAATTGGCAGTGTAATTATTTTATAACAGAAATAAATATGGCTTGAGAAGGAGATGGAATAGAGTCTCAAAAAGGTGAAATAGAATATTTCTTTCCTCTCATTTGCCCAAATCAATACAATTAATGAATATGAGGAACACAAACACCAAAAACTATGTAAATAAGACTAAAGAAATAGTAATAATATACTTTACCAGAGCACATTCATGAATAAATTTCTGCTCAACCAGTAAAGTCCCTGCTCCAATTACTTGTCCAGTGTTTTCATCTTCTATTACAGTCACGTAGTATGTATCAGGCATGGAACTCATTTTAGAGAATGTTTCTGAAGAAAGTTAAAAATAAAAATTCAAATTCAGAACAAAAAATAAATAAATTATTCTAATAAGAAGTAGTAATATTAATATAACAACTGAGAAATTTCTCATAACAGACACTTCTGATTAGCAGAAAGTTTTCTAACATTAATTTTATTTTTCTTTAGTTAATGTTTATAGAGCTAAAAATCCTACTAAACAGTGGATACTCTCAGTAAGAGCTTCTAGTTTGGATTTGTTTTCTTTGATTCTTTTCATTTATCATGAAAAGGTTTTTTTCTTAAATTTTTATAATAATGAAAATTTGTAGTTGTGTTAATCAATAAAAATAAATAAATTTACTTTAAGAAAAGTAAGAATTTAAAAAGCACTACATAACATACTATTTAAGCATCTTCTTTCTAAAGATTATAAACAAACAAGATAAAAGAATTCTATAGTATAGGTTTCTGCTTAGATAGTCTAGATCTTCAGAGCTTTTGCGAATCCTGTCCAAGTTGCAAATTACTCTCATCATGATGAACTCCCTTTGAATGACTCCCGTAATGAGCTCGAAACATCGGGGTTCAAAAAATCTCTGATGTGGTTTCCTCTAGAGCAGTGGTTCTTAACCTTGTGGTAACCACGGCTCCCTTAAAATCTCCAAATATAATATTTATAGTACTTAAATAACTTTCGAGGCCCCCTGGTTAAGAACCACTGCTTTAGAAGATCTAGATTTATTATAATACATTTTTTAAAAAAAAATCATAGTTAGGTTGGCATAGTTGAGGATTTTTCCTGTAATGATTTATTCTTAATAGTCCAGGAGATAGCGAGCAAAAAAGTGTCTGACTAACATCAAGCTAGAATTTTGTATATAAGTCATTCTTTTAGCGCCTTTTAAGAATATATGGTCAGCTAAGTTCTTCTGCGGGACATAGCTTAGCAATAGGCATTTGAAAAAAACAAACAGGTAGAGAGCGGCCATATCTCACCAATTATGGTGGACAGTATGATTTTCATGATCCTGAGTACAGAATTAGTTGGTAGACCAAAAATCAAGTCGATATTATTTTCACACATGATAGGGTTAGTTATTCAAATATTACTAAAAATCAACGTTGTCACCTGTCAAGGTAGTCACATCAACTTGATTTTCGGTCTACTACAGGATCATGAAAATCACAATGTCCACCATAATTGGCGGGACATGGCCGCTCTCCACCGGTTTTTTTTTTTTTTCAAACGTCTGTTGCCAAGCTATGTCCCGCAGATGAACTTAGCCAACCACATGTTCTTAAAAGGCGCTAAAAGATTGACTTTTATACAAAATTCTAGCTTGATGTTAGTCAGACACTTTTTTGCACACTGTCTCCTGGACTATAATAAGCATATTCGTCTTAAATTTATTTACCAACTGTGTAATCAAAATTCTTTATTCTATTCAGTATTACATATTTTTTAATACAGTCTGTGCCAAACGAGAGTTAGCGAGTTGACAGCACGGGAAATTGAGTGACACACAGATTGGCCAAACTCTGAGGGAAAAAAATAAATTCACTACATTTACCTTATATGGTTATCCAGATGGCAAATCTTGAGCTCTCATTGGCTCCCCACCCCATTTCCTAGTTTTTCCCGTGCTGACAACGCCCTAACTCTCGTTTGGCACAGAATGTAGTTACTATGCTTGATTTTGATTTCTCTTTATCATTTGTTTTAATAAGCATTTCCCACATAACACGTAAAATTTAAATTACTAACCAATAAGGTATCTTACTGAGCCAACTTATGGTTTGTTTTGATTACCTCTGAACTTTTCTTGGGAGACATCTCCAACATGCGTTAACTGCTTTAGTAAATCCAAAAACCCTGTGAAAATAAATAGTTGTGAGTAAAACCGCTTGTACATCATTTAAATTAAACAATTTATAAAATCATAGTGTAGTATAATATGCCAAATTTAAAAAAAAAAAAAATCCAACAAAAATAATAGACACAGATCAAGCAAGAAAGAAGTTTCAACAGAAAAATTAAAAAGCCCAAATTAATAAAATGAACTTTTTATAGACTACGTTTTTAAATCTTCCTTGTGGATTTCCTTAGCTGTCACTGGTCGTGTTTGTTTACATTTGATTTTGAATTTGACCGCCTAAATATTTAAGAAATTTAGTTATTTATTGACTAACAGTAATAATTTGGTAAATCTAATTACGGATTATTTTATTTTCATCGGAAATACATGATCTGTGCAAGTTTCAGCTTTCTACTTAGTCCGGAAGTTAGTTAAAAATTGATGGCAAGATTTGTACCAGACAAATAATAAAACAAACTAATAAAAACGTAGTAATAATACATAACTTTTTAACTTAAACTGACAGAAGTATGTGTAACTAAGTACTAACAATAGTTGAAAACATACCAAAAATTGAAACCAGAGTGAGAAAAATAAACAACTAAAAAAAAAAAACTGAATAAATTATAGAATGTAATTCAAAGAATAAAATGAATTTAATTTAAGCGAGAAATAAACTAAATGGAATGAAAAGATATTTTAGTGAGAAATAGAAATGATAAGGAGCAAAATCCGCAGACAAATAATAAACTTTGGTCTGTCCTTGTGCGTTGTCAACGGCAGACACGATACGCGGATCTCATGCCCGTCGACTAGGAACTCATTAATTGTTTCTCCATTAAGGCACATACCAGGTCTGAAGATTTCCCAAAGTCTGTTATAAAAATTTGTGGTCCGTCATAAAAATCCGCTTGTGTGTGGTCAGCTATTAGCTTTGAATTCATGAAGTTTTAAAAATTTAATCTGGATTGAAAACAACATGTAAAAACCATTTAAGACATTTTTTTTTTCTGAGATGCTATCGCTTTGAATGTTTTTGTAAACACATGTAGATTCAAAACTCAAAACTGTCATGTGAAGAGGAACTAGTCTTTGTTTTCCTGTTTTCTATAAGAGTACTTAGCGTTGAAACAAACTTTATTTGTAGATATAATTATCCGTGGTGCAACAGTAGAGGGTTATATACCGTATAATTGAAATTTGTAATTGGATGGAGGTCACTTTACTTAGCATTAACCAAAGGGCGCCAAGAGAATCTATATCTTCGCTTCACGCTGGGTATAATGTAGGGCACTTCGCACAAGTCAGTTAACAAACCGTTAACCTCACGTTTTCAAAGAAATGGATAAAGCCTAAGCTCAACTTTTTAACTCCTTTTTAAAATAATCGACTTTTGATAATCACCATTCAATAACCTCTTTTTCTTTGGTAACCTGGCTTGAAGGTAAAAATTAACAGCTTAACTCCCAATCAGTTTTCAAAGGTACTCATTAAAAAGTTTCCATTCCGTTGTCAATCCTCCATGAAAACAGCGTATCTCAACAAGAATAAGTTTATATATGATATTAGTTTAAAATGTAGTTTATAATTGAGATAATCAAAATAAAAGGCAAGTAAGTATGTACAATAAGAGATAATATTAAAATTTTTGGCAATAATTTAATATTACTCTTGTTATTATGTAACTGATATATTTTATGCTTAATAATATATGTATGCATATAGTCATTAAGAAGACAAAATAACTAAAAGAACAGAAAAAGATCAAATGTGTTCAATTATCATTGGATTAATCAGAAACATCTACTTCTTATATTGTTTGCAAATGTACTTGCCTGTATCATAGTCGTTGATACTCAACGATCGTACTTTAAATCCAGGTGCTGGAGAAATAAGCGGCAATTTTCCTGAATTGTCGTCTTCTTCTGTAAAGGAATCCAAGTTGTTCAAGATAGAATCTTCAAAAAGAGTTGTCTTCATCTTGGCAGAAGGATCAATATTTTTTCTGTTCGAAATTACAATACACACAAAATCAAGTTGAGTTAGACGTGCAAGCAGGAAGTCAAATGGACCGACAGGCCAGACAAAATTCTAGCGGTTAACATTCAACCTCCTGCATGACCTTGGATTAGAAAGTAATACCTTTAACAATTCCATTCTTTAGTATTGCAATACGGTAAAATAAAAAACTTGACAAGATTACAGCTAACGTTCCATTATGTTGTGTAACCTAATAGTAACCTCCCAGTTTTTCCAACTGTCAAAACAGTAAGCAGGTTGTGTAATATTAAAAGAAAATTCGAAACATTCATTTTCTAAACTAAGATTTGTAGACTTTAATAAGTTTGTTACTTCCTAGCTACCTTTTGGCCTTAATAAGCAGGTTAATTACGCGGAAGCGGAAATGATCGAAAACCGTTAAGAACTGTATCAACCCCTCCCATTAATTTCAACTTTCATAAGATTTATAAAGTGCTTTTATCTTCGGTGTTATTGGTTGATATAAACAAAGTAATAGTTTCTGCTTACGCTTACAGACATAAACAGAACTACTATGGATTTTGATATACAAAAGTAATGAGACAGATTGGTTAAAAATGTTGTCATTTTTACTTTGTGAATGCCTTTATTATTGAGTTGACGGATAAATATTTTAGAAACTTTTGATGCCGTGTGTATACTTATAATAACAATAACACTGTAAACAAGGAGGGAGGGATCAAATTGATCTTTATCTAAGCTTAAAAAGTGGCCAGCTGCGTTTTACCTGAAACAAAAATTGCCGAAATGTTTAACATTCCGTAATCGACCGTATAAACGAAAGTACATATTAATCATGTATTGTAATATACTGCTTCAGGATCAATCGGTCTATCAAGACGCCTATGTAAAGACGTTGAATTGATTGGTTTGTAGCCAGTAACCGCTAGCTAGAAGTTATAAACATGTTGCCATTTTTTAATGTTTGCTAAAATTAAAGGAAGATTAAAGTAATAATAATTAACTATCAGTTGGGTTAGGAAAGTTTTATATGATATGTAATGTTCAGATCGTTGGCTGTGAACTTGCAAAAAAGACATAAGCTTTCAATGACGATGTAATGAGGATAGTACTATAATGGTTTGTCTAAACGATTTTATTGTGATAAAATATTTAAGACGAACCAAATGAAGACTCCACTGGATAAAATTGGAATGTCACATTTTTAATCAAATATTAAATAAATGTATCAAATTTTTTAGCTGAATGAGTCTTTATAGTCTGAAAAAATAATTCAAAGACGCCATAACTATTTTTTTTTTTTTTTTATTTGAGGTTAGTTATATTAATTTTTAATAGACCACCAAACTTTTCATGTTCGAATGCGAAGGGCTACTAATCTCACGCATATTAATTTATTTATAAAATTTAAATGAATAATTTGGGATAGAAATATCACTTAAAACAAAAATATGTAAATATAGGAAATTTAAAATTTAATTACAGGTGGCAAACCTGATTAAAACGCACATATTAAAAATGTAAACAAAGTCCAAAAGTAGTGTTAACCACGGTTTTAACAGGATGCATTCTATTTCTATCCGTGATTATCGAATTAATCTTTAATCACCCGTACGTGATTTTGATATAATAAGTTTGGCATTATTAAATATATTTATTTCAGCTCTAATAATGTGAAAATGTTGCTAACTTCTTTATTATTAAACAACTTATAATGTAAAGTTCATTTTGTCTAGTATGTTGTATGTAGTGCTGTGAGTGCGCGTATTTGAACATTGCGAGTGCGAACAAATTTCTAAATTTTGAATTTATATTCACGTGAGTGTTAAATTTTTACCTTGTGCGTCGTACATTTAATTATTTATTTTGATCTAAATATAACGGGGGACTTATAAGAAGTTTTTTTAAACTGTTTTGTGTCTTGTGTGTGCCTGGATGGTCGACGCGTTGACTTAGTCAACCGCTACTTCAAGACTTCTAATCAGGTAAATATAACTTTCGTTTATTTCTATTACACGTTACACGCTTTTAGCTTTTAATTAGCTTCACTTGTTTGTCCGAGACGAATGTTGTAACATAGATATGGCCTGCTTCCCGACTACCTAGAAAGCTGAAACTTGCACAGATTATGTATTTCCGATGATAATACAATAATCAGACATTATGTATTAGTTTTACAATTTTATTTGTATTAGCTGAACAATCGTTAAATTTATTAGACAATATAGTGTTAAAATTTCTAAACAACGATTTTCGTTTATAATTTAATTTTAAACGGAAAAAGATTTCGCTGTAGAGTAGAGCAAGCTCAGTGAATCCCTACTTTCCTTGGGGCACCCGGGCCTTGTGCCTCAGTCACCGACTGCCGTTCCCGCGTCTGCGTATCTACACTACGCTCTACCTCAGGTTCATTGTAACCGATTTTCCTCTTACAACTTTTATTATAATTATATCATACGTCTTAAAACGTTATCACCATCATATATTATGATATTAATTAGTTTATTTAGGGGAGAGTGGGCTGCTTGTCTACCTACAGGACCAGGTAGTCTCTAGTTGTAACTGGTGTAGGAATAAGCTGTAGTTAAAGCTGAACGCATTTAAGAGTTGACACCCAGTGTGCGGGGAATAGCATTGTTAATAGAGTTTGGCTTAGTCAACTTACCTTACTACAGAGTTAACTATTTTGGTAAATTTATTTTTACTTTTACTTTTTGTGTTTTTTTTTTTTGTTTTTTTTTTTAATTTTACGTTTCAGGTTCCATCTTTTAAATTTAGACTGTTGTATTCAGTGTTTAACTTGTTCAATTAACTTAACCTTTTCCAGTACAGTAACTATATAAAGACATTAACATAACAAGGCGCTTTGGGGCTTGTCGTCACAAGTCTTGAACTATTTACTATTACTGTTTTTTTATTTTTCGTTTCATACGATCCCTCCTTTAAATATAGACTGTTGTGTTCAGTGTGTAACGTATCGTAATGAATTAAACTTTATTTTAATGACTTGTTCGATTAATTTAACTCTTTCCTTTCTAGTATAAAATAACTTAATAAGGCGCTTTAGAACTTGTTGTCACAAGTCTTGAGGGGCTGGTTGTCACAGACACAGACTAACTTTGTGACAACTAGCCCCACTCTATTTTTATCATTAGAAATATTCTCAATAATTTATAAGTTGCATTTTTATAATAATTATCAGAGACGGGACGTTTATGACTTTTATTTTTCCATTTCATGACCTTTATTCCATGACTTTTATGACTTTTATTATCCTGTTTTATGACATTTATTTTAGAAAACCGGTTGTTTTATGAATAATTATATTGCTTAACTGCATACATTTTAATCTATTATAATTTTTGTACCTGAGAAAATGGTAAGAGTAGAGAGGCGAGAGGCGATATGTTCACAGTTCTGTGATAAGCTGTGAGAAATTTAGAGGTTTCTGTTTTAATAGAGAGCAAATTTTTGTTCAAGATATTTTAGAAGTACCTGAGAAATGGCTCTGAACTCTGAACAGGCACTTTTATAGCTTCTATGCTTGGGTTGAAAGTTAAAAGTCCTACCCGAAACTCTTGCTCACTTTATGACAAAGCACTCACAGCAATTTATGACAAAGCTTTGGAATCCCCATAGTTCTCTTAGAAAAGTTAAGGCATTAATAATTCCTCCTATTTGTATTTGTATTTGTATTTTTATATTTATATATTTATTTATTTTTTGACGGAACTATTTTTATGAACACCTAACGTAATTATATATCTTGGCTTCTAACCCTCTGATGTTAAAGAAGGCCGATTAAAGGAAGCTCTTTGTAACCATTAAATGGCTAGCATTTAAAAATGAGAGAATAGTGCAATAATATCTTTTTGTCAATAAGTCTGACTAGGACTTTCGTAATTTATCCGTTTTGTCCATCTGTCTGTCTGTAGAAACTAACATAATTTGTAAACTATTAAACTTGCATGTGTTTGTATATTATTAAGAGTGCTATTATGCTTTAGGATATAATAATAAAAAAAATTGCGTACATTAAAAACAGTTTTAGCACAAATTTTTGTTTTTACTCTCGTGGCATTCAGATGTGTACTCATTTTTAGAGAAATAAAATGTGTGTCACGAGAATCTTGATTGTATTTCTTGAAGCTAATGTTTATGTGATAATTTTAAACTCCTCGATTATAAGCAATGCATTAACTTTTTATAATTACAAACAATAATTAATAATTATATTAATATTGTATTCTTCTTTATTTCTGTTTCAGGTAAGCGTTTAAATACAACATTCTTGAGGAAGTCAAGGTTAGTGGCCTACCACTATATTAATTTTTAAAAAATTAAAAATTATGAATTATTTTTTCTTTAAGAGAAGTGATATTTATTTTGTGGTACGTTATTGAAGATTCCCTTTATCAATCAATATTTCTTTTCTAATTTTTTAATCAAGTAAGTTATCAAAGTAAGTTATAAATATATGCGGACTTATAACTTCCAATTCTACCCCCTTCTGTGGATAACGAAAGAACTATCAAAATTAAAAATTATTGCTTGCCTTATCATTTTGATTATTTCACATAGTTATTTGTATACTGGTGTATTTCAATATTTTTTGGTTTTGTAATGAAATTTCTGATTAAATTCAAATGTTACCTTTGTGATACAACTCAATTTTATATTTATAAAAGATAAATGACGTGTGACTAAATAAATATGTTTTATTCGCTTATCAAGTTATTTTAGTCAATATCAAGTTGTATCAATGTTACAACAGCTTAAATAACAGTTTATAAAGTGTTTATTGTGTAATTACGATGGAAGTTATTTAAGAAATAACTGTCATAATCGATGTATCAAGCCTGTAACTTCGCTGATTANAGATTCGTGTTCAGCACCCCAAAAAACATAAAATAAGCCACTAACAAAAATTACACCAAAACTTTCCACTTCAAACTACCATTTGACTGGACTAAAATAGCAAGTAGAGCTTAGGAAATTTTAATTGACTATTCTATAATTTTTTTTTTTCTATTCAATAATTTAAACAATATTATTAAACAAAATTTCTTGAAACATGTTACATACACTTTTTTTAATGACATGAAATAAATTATAACACATCAATTAAGCTTAAATAATGTAAATATAGCATATAGAGCTTAGGTAATTTTAAATAACTAAAACAATTCTTCACTAACTTGATTAGGTAATTTTAATTAATTATTTGAATATAAGATTGGTTATATTGAACTGGTGGGGCTGGAATGCTCGCGAATCTTACTCTCACTTAAAACGCGAATCTCGACACTTGAATAAAGTAAATTGGTCTTTTCTATTGTTACTGTCACAATTACAATGAAATGCGCGGATGATAAGTAATAATAATTCCCCTTTTAAAAATCTTGTAGCAAACAATGCAGGAATGAAAGATTGGTTTAGTTTTTAAATGATTATACAAGAACAATAAGAATAATCGTGGTCGCAGTCTAACATATTATTTTAAAAAGATCAAATACCAATAGTTATTGATTAGTGATCGATTTATGTTTTATTATCATTAACTTGTTTTTTAATCTTCTTTTATTACCACTAGAAATGAAAAGGTTTGAAATATGATAATATATTGAATAAACAATTTTAATTACGAGTACTTATCATCCTCTACATTTGATTGATTTTAGAGCTTTTATTCTATTTATTATTATTATTATTATTATTTTAGATATTATTAATCACCTGTATGATCCATTTTATTAAAAATGTCCATCCGATTGCGATTGCAATATTTGACATCTTTGTAGTGCACATGAAGTTAATCGGATTGTATGTGAAGATACCTTTAAACTAAAAAGTTGTAATAAGGAGTTGTTTGGCAAGAAAGTGTACTCTTAAAAGTGACGTGTTTATAAAAGTTTAAATAGTGATATATTTTTTTTTATTTGAGTAAGAAACTCGTTAGCTGGATTCATTATATTTTAATGTTTAATAATCTTTTGGTAGTCACATTCCGTGCCGCACCTTTTGGTTCCTAGTTGCTACTCTGAAAAGTATACTAATACATCAGCTAAGTATATGTGAAATTTATTGTAAATCTGAAATAAATTCTGATATTAAAATAATTTGATGCAAGACAATAGAGCATAAAATTATTTTAATATCAGTAAATAAAGCGATAATAATAGGTTTTTGTACAATGATATTGTTTACCTACTTTCTGGTGACAGTATTCTGTTTCACCTTGAAACAGTCATTAGGTAAATTTAACTAAAATTATTATAGTTTCCCGAGTCATTATTCTTATCTAGACTAGTGCTATATCCCTCTCCCTCCGTATGCCATATTGTTTTAGCGCGCATTTGTTATCGGCTTTTTATTATTAAAAAAAAGGTTTATATTTTAATATCCTATCAGTAATTTCTTTGTTCTTGACCCGATCGCAGCTTTAAAGTATAATGAACTATATTTTACTTTAGAAAACATATAATGAAACAAGAATATTAACTTAATTTATAAATGTTTGTTATAATGCTACATACAATTAAATTCTATAATATGAATAGTGATAGTAGTGCAAGTCTTTATTAAGTGATTAAAATAAATATCAATAATAATTTATATGTTAAAATAAATTACTTGTGTATTTATTCAATAAGAATCATTATTATTTTATTATAATGGTACTGAAGAAGGTAGAATGGCTTCGTTTATTGAGAGAAAGTAAGTTTTTCAAGTTCATATCAGCATTATGTTTTATGTAACGTTTATGTATTTATAGTTATTGAAAAATGGAATTACTTTATTTATTTACGACTAAAGCAAATATTTTTTGTAATATAGGTTTTACCAGTTTATCTGTATTGTATCTTGCATAATAAACTAAATGTTCTGAGATTTTCTATTATCTTACTAAAACTGTACCAATTGTCTATGGATATTTTTAATTATCAGTATAAATGTTCATTAGAAAATACTCAATACGCATACACATATCTAGACCGTCTCTAGTTCTTTAATGTTCGTGCTAAATTAAACTAAAATGTTAATCAGCTTATCTAAATTATTTTATAAATCTATAGTTTTTCTCCTTGCAAAAATAAAATATGGAAAAATCAATTAATTATTTTTTAATTTTAATTTTCTAGTCGTTGTAATAACAAAACAAATTATAGTTAATTTTGGGCGAAAATTGAATATAAATTTAACAGTGACATTTACATGTTACTTGAATCAGTATATTACCTGCAACCTTTTATATTTTTGTAGAATTTTCGGGTTATCTGCTATCTAGTCGAGATTTGTAAATATTCAATTAGAGAAATTAGACAGCCTTATTCTAAAAAGTACGGGGCCTCATATCTCATACTTACTGGGGATCTACTATACTTATACTAATATTCTGGAATGTCAATTGTCCGCATGTATTGTTTATCTTTATAGACATTCCTTTACATGATTTTTTCAGCTGTTTTTATTACGTCCCGATTAACTCGTTGTTAGATCATTATCATTAGTCATTAGAGACTAAAGAAAAAACCTCTTTATGCTTTATGCATCAACAAGGGGTTATTATTAGCGTTAAATCTCTGTGGTCCAAACGATGTTTTACATTTTTTTTTAGATGAATACATACTCAGTTAGGTTGATTCCCCGTATTTGATTTCCAAGTTAATAATTTGTTGTTAATAAAGGTGTTAATTAATGTTCTTTCGACAGGATCTAATGTGTTTTTGATGGTCTTTTATAACAATTATCAGTCGGTTTTGGATTGTTTATTTTGTAAACGATGTACACATCTTCTTCATTGTGCTTGAAAAGTATGCCATAAATTGTGGTACGCAAGCTTTAAATTGTCTCTTATCTGTTAAATTTTGCACTGAATGAATTAGGATGTAGTTAATTTACCTGATTTCGGTTTACTTTGTTGACTAATTTTGGAACCGCTTATCTTATCAAACATTTATTTTAATTTAGTTTTTTTAATTGGTTTAGTAAACGTGGTTGAAATTTAAACTTAAACGTTGAAAAAAATAAAATAAAATAAATAAATGTGGCGTTCAAATAATAATGGAATATGGTGTCACGTTGTTTGGGCTTATTCATTATGGATCGGTGTTATTAATGGTGAAAACGTGGTGGTGTTTAAATTTGAACCACATCCACTAAACCAATTTCCCTGGGCCAAGTGTTTTTGTGTTGAACTTGGAATCTCCATTACACCATTTTTAGGACTTCAGCGGACTCTAAATGGGAATAACTATTTAAGTTTCTTTTGAAATTAAACTGCATTGACTCCTTGACGACTTTCCATTACAAGAAAGACGGCGGTTAAATTTTCTCAAATTCGCTCTACTAAAATTAGTGTGCCTAGACTCTACTTGCAGTGTGTACTAAGTGGTAAGTGGTGCCCTATCGTGATAAAAAAAATAATCGAAATGGTAAGTCCTCAAGGAGTCCATGCAGCTCACTTTGAGGGAAACTTTGTAGTTATTCCTTTCTAGAGTCCGTGGAAGTCCCAAAAATGATCCAATGGAGTTTCCAAATTCAACACAAATTCACATGCCAAAAACAACATTATTAACACCGATCCAGGATCCAGAATGAATAAACCCAAACAACGTGACACCAAATTCCATTATTATTTGAAAACTACATTTTTTCAACGTTTCAAGTTATTATATATTATATTAATATATTCAATTATTTTTATATTATCCGAATTTCAGACACTGAAATTGTTTCCCAATTTCGATTTTATTGGAATAATGGTAAATGTGTTTAAAAACTTTTAAGGTTTGCATACTTATTGGAAATTTAATGAGCTTTTCAATTTGCTTTAGGATCATAAGTTTGGGAGATATGACCATTTTTATGAAGAAAACTCATGTTTTACAGAAAAACAAGAAACCGAAATAACTCTTTTATACTTGAGAATACGACAGGGATCAAGAGGATTTTTTTTTGTTGCTTTTGGGGTGTAGAATCATATCCCAAATTTTGTAACATTTATCGTGAAACACCCTGTATCTTATGTTATTAAAGTCCTTTCCGGTGGCAATCCTATGCAGTGGCGTATCCAGCGGCCAGGTCTAGGGGGAGGGGGGTCACATTCTAAGTCAATTAAGATTGGGGGGATTACCCTCCCCCCCAGAAATTTTAGAAATATGACCTCTTAAAACAGCGCTTTTATGCATTTCTGAGGTGAAATTGAATATTTGATTATTTGAATCCTGGGGGGGCTAATTTGGTTTCTGGGGGGCTTAAGCCCCCTTGCCCCCCCCCTCTAGGATCGCCACTGCGTATCGCACTAAATTGAATTTCATCGGGTTT
>KZ651795.1:58631-72157 GCA_001010745.2 Gerris buenoi
AGGGTAAGGAACAATTTTAAAGAGCATAAAAAAACCTTTCAGAATCACTCATTTATTTTCAAATTATCAGCTGCTAAGCATCTTTTAAGTCCTGTTACATTTAAAAATTTGGATTTTTTTAAATTTGACCCCAAAATTCCGGAGCTTTCTACTCTTAATTGAAGGATGCTAGAAGTGTGGCGTTTTCAGGAAAAACTTCTGCTTTTCATAAGCTTTCAAATGGTATAATTAAAGTTTAAGATCAACGGACTAGTTTTTGAATTATTGTGGATTGAATGATACCAAGCGTGGAAATTATTCGAACAGGATCTCAAACCAATTCATGTACAAAAGCAAAAGTCCCCGATCGAAACCACAATACTTTGGGTTCTTATAGGAAATTTGACGCTGAACAAAATAGTTCCTATAATGATGGATCTGAAACAGCCAGTGGCGTAGCTAGGGCATTGGAGTCCCCGCAAGAACTTTGGGGTCTCTAGAAAAATTGATGAGAAAAAAAAGAGGTCCCCCTTCGACCATGGTACGTAAGATGGTAATTTTATGTTTCTTGTAATTTCAATTTCGCATTACGGGATTGTTACGCCACTGGGAACAGCTTCATTTTCGAGATATTCACAAACAAATTTTTTTTTGAACGTTTATCCTTAAAATTCTCTAAAACTACACTTCTTACCATAAAACACCTTGTTCAGAATAGAAATTTTCGTTGAATGATACCAATCCTAGCTTACTACGTTCGCCTACGCACGTAGAAAGCTCACTAAGTACGCCTGGGCTCATTAGATCTTAATAATAAGAGCATAAGAGCAGAATCTACAAAATGTTTCCGATCATTTCAACCACTCAACAAATTTGTTTATTGGTTCTTCAACCTAACTGAATAGAAAATTTGCAAAAGTAAAAAAAAAAAGTTTCGAGAAAAAAGAGCCAGAATAAAGATATAGAAGTGACATTTTTTCCAAATGAAAGTGTTCTTGTATCGATTTATCACTTAATTTTCACCGATTGAGTGCATCCGATGAAAATGGGAATGCAGATGGAGCTGATACAGGTGAAGATAGCGTGCAAAGCTTGGCTTAGCCCGTGCCAAAACCCAGCCCCACTGACATTTTCAACTCCCTAACCTTCCCAATGACAATACTAATAATAATATCTTATAAAATGTTTTGGCACGCGACTCTAGTCTTTAAGATCTATCTCACCTAGTGACTTCCTAAACTCAATATATCCTTACNTATACATTTAGGTATCTACTTCTTTATTGATATTTTAGTCACTTAGGTCTTAATTTTTGTATACAACCCGGGCTGTGCCGGGTACTTCAGCTAGTTCATTATAAAAATGTTAGCGCGATGTATTCGGTTTAAGATCTAACTTAACCGCAGTTACTTAACTTAAGGAATTCCATGAAATCATTCGGGTCCATCTCTACTGACACTGCCCTGTCCTAATTGTGTTTAATTCAGGGAAGCGGCTACGCCTCCTTCATTCCACGAATTCTTCCTCCTTTTCACGAATACACAGGGTGACTAACGACATTGGTAGATTCTATGGGTCAAATGTCAAAAACTCAAAAAAATTTGAGCATATGACTATTTCTCAATATTCCTCGAGACATCGATTTATTTCTTTTTTTAATATCTTAAATGCTAAATGAGATGAAGATATTGGACTAATTAACAATATTAAAAGGCATCAAAAAACCGTTTATCAGCTGCTGCTAAGCAACTCTTAAGTCCTGTTATATTTTTTAAAAAAATACCACAAAATTCCAGAGCTTTATTCTCTTAATTGATGAATGTTAGAAATTTCGTGAATTCAGGAAAAACTTCTGCTTTTCATAAACTTTCGATAGCTAAAGTTTAAGATAAACGGACTAGTTTTTTAATTATGGTGGATTGAATGTTAACCAGCGTGGGAATTATTCGGACAGGATCTCAAACCAATTCATGTACAAAAGCAAAAAAGTTTTCCACGATCGAAACCACACTACTTCGGAATCTTAGTAGGAAATTTAATTGGAAATTTGACGCTGAACAAAAAAGTTCTTATAATGATGGATCTGAAATAGATGGGCTTTAGGGGCCACGCAAGAACTTTGGGGTCCCTAGAAAAATTTATGAGAAAAAAAGGAGGTCCCCCTCCGACATTAGTACGTAAGATAATTAACGTACGTAATTTTATATTTCTTGTCATTTCAATTTCGCATTGCGGGCCCATAGTTACGCTACTGGCAACAGCTTCATTTTCGAGATTTTCACAAAAACGTTTTTTTTTAAAAAAAAAACACAATTTTTTGGCGTTTATCCTCAAATTCTTTAATACTATACTTCTTACCATAAAACACCTTGAAGCAAACCTTGTAGAAAATGGAATTTTTCTTTGAATGATACCAATCCCAGCTCAGTATATCACTCAGTATATAAACGTGGGCTCATTAGGTCTTAATTTCCATAAGATGATAAACTATAAGATTTTTCATATAATTTCAACAAATTGGTTGTTCTACCAAACAGAAGAGAAAATTGGCAAAAGTAAAAAAAAAGTTTCGAGAATAAAGATATAGAAGTGACATTTTTTTCCAAATGAAAGTGTTCTTGTATCGATTTATCACTTAATTTTCACCGATTGAGTGCATCCGATGAAAATGGGAATGCAGATGGAGCTGATACAGGTGAAGATAGCGTACAAAGCTTGGCTCAGCCCGTGCCAAAACCCAGCCCCACTGACATTTTCAACTCCCTAACCTTCCCAATGACAATACTAATAATAATATCTTATAAAATGTTTTGGCACGCGACTCTAGTCTTTAAGATCTATCTCACCTAGTGACTTCCTAAACTCAATATATCCTTACATACTTGTAACGATTTATTCCCAGTCTGCTTCTTTTTAATTAATTGAATATCCCAAACTAATTTTTCGTTGCTCGACATTTGTAAAGGTGTCAGCAAAGGAATTATAATTTTTTTTTTTGTCAAACACTTTTTTTTAAAAAAAATTGCCTAAAGTATGCAAAAAAAAGATATAATAGGAAAATAAATTGGGGTTAAAAATTTTTAATTTACAGTCTTTATCTTCAACAAAAAAAATTAGCATAAATCTTGAAAAATTCAAAAGAAACATCGTACAATATTATGATTAATTGCTATTCAAAATGATATACAAAAGCTTCATATAAAAAGAAAATTAATTTATACCTCTCAACAAATTAGCTTATGCAGAAAACCTGTACTTTGACGACCAGGGTCCAAAGTTCCAGAAAAAGGGTCTTTTCTGTTGATCCCCCCCCCCCTCACGCCTTCCGGGCGCTTTTTCGCATATACAAGGTTGCACCCTGTAACTTTTATGAGGCATTTCGATATTCCACAACTGTCTAGTGCACAGAAAGCTAAAAAAACGATGTGCTAGGTAGATCACCTCATTTCTTATTGGCATACATACATAAATAAGCACATTTTCCAAGAAAGTAAAAGGTTAAAAAAGCACAAGTTACGGCTTGAAATTCATATTTTTTATTGGAAAGACAGTGAAAATGTAAGTGAAAAAAGTAAGTGAAAATGACATGTAATGGCAAGATGGACAAAGACGTGTAATACTTTGTAAATATTGGACTCCAAACTTTCGACGAAAAGAAGCGTCTACTACACTAAAATGAATTAGACTAATAGGTTTTCTCTCAAAACTATAATGAGATAAAAACAGTATCTACACTTCATTGTTTTGGTGACAAAGGTAAAAAAAAAGTGTTTCATATGGTTATTTCAATAAATAATAAGGACATTTTATCGGTATTGAATTTTATTGGACAGAGGTCGGAGAAAGTAGTTATATATGTATACCGATAAATAATAAGATTCTCAACCTAGTGAGTGGTTTTCAGCCTATTGTACACTAGAAAATTGGAATGCTTCATAAAAGTTTAAGGGTGCAACCTTGTATATGCGAAAAAGCGCCTGGAAGGTGTGGGGAGGGGGATTAACAGAAAAGACCCCAGAAAAATCTAATCGAATGTGTCTAAGTTATGTTTAGATAAAACCTCCATGTAGAAAAAGTAGGACATAATGCTTTTCTCTTCAAAGTTGGGTGTGACTGTTTCAATTTAGTAATACGAATCTCAGCTCTTCGTTTTGTTTTGCCATTTTTGTAGCCCAGTATAATCGTAAAATTTGACAATTTTTTATCTAGCAAATGTGCAAAAATCAGCCGGTTATTTATAAATTTTATCTCTCCATTGAATTGAAGTGTTAAGGAAACAGGTGTCGATAAATGCCCGAATATTTTTGTAGGTCTATATTATACTACTCAACTTTTGAAGTGGAAAACCTGAAAAAATCTCGATATCGTTTAATTATCAACTTATACAGCTATCTTACCATACTTCCTATATTTTTACGTATTGAGTGCAATAAATGAGGTAATTATAACCAGAAATTGAAACAATTTTAATAAAAAAATTAAAAAATATATTTTTTTTTAATTAATGAAAAAAGCTAAATTTTACTAATTATTTAGCGATTATAAGCCATCATGGAAACAATGAAAAATGTAAGTTTACACTCAAAATGATGCAGGAGAACTAAAGGAGAGAGCATGTTGACGATTAAAGCAAAACCGTATGTTATTTTGTCCTTTGGACTGATAAGATTGTTTTCAATGCCACTCACACTATGAACCACAGGTAACAAACAAACAACTTCCAAATCAACTCAAAGGGGCCAAAGGTCGTCTGACACACACATCTAAGATTGCTAATAGTTTTAATCCCACTATAATTTCCAAAGTTCTTTTTTATTAGTGAATATGTTTGAATTTTTTAGGTGTTCCACTTCAAAAGTTGAGTAGTATATTTCCCGATTTTTCCATCATAAAATCTTGTAATTCAAGTAAAAAAGAAAGGATTATTCGTAAATTTCCTATATATCGTTAAAGAGACATGTTTGACGCATTCCACATCAAAAACACCCCATTCGCAGAGTTTTCAACATATAAAAATGTTGTAGGTTAAGCCAAAAGGCATCTACTCTCAAAGTTTCAGAGGTGTATTTTTAATTTCAAAATTTAAGGCCGGGACTAAGGACTAATAATAAATAAAGAAACCAAACACTACACTAAATACACTATATGTGCAACATAATAGCAGACATGATAATTGGCTATTATTAATCTCTAATTGTAAATAATAATAATTAGTTAATTAGGTTAAAGAAATACATCTTTGTACAAAGGATTAAAATAAATCCTTTTGATACATTAATATTTTGATGTCAATTTGAATTTTCCCTTAAATAAAATTATAATTTGAAATTGCTGTCAACATTAAAAAAAGAAAAAGTTGCCAAGTTTGAGCTTTTAGTACACTCAAAGGATCCGTAGGCAATTAACCAATTTTTTTTTTTTGGCACGAACAAGAGTTCGTTAACCAACAAAATGGTCAGCCGTTTCAAGATGGTGGCCATTTTGTAGAAGTTAGTTTTAGCTATAACTTTTAAACCATTTATTATTATGACATAAAACAAACGCCTTTATATGCATTTAGTGTAGCTAAAAACGGGGAGGGGGAAGGGGGGTGATTTTTATGTTTCAACGTATGCGACTTATAAAGAATTCTATAAAACAATTCTATTATGTTTTTGCTTCCAAGCTTACTGAAAGTAACAGAAACTATATAATCGTTCTCGTTCCGAAGAACCAATTTTTTTTAGGTCACCGATCTGAAAAACCAAGTCTGTCTGTCGCACAATTTTTGCAAACCATCATATCTTAAAAACTACTGATCTGATTTAAATGAAATTTGGAAGTTAGGTCATAATTAGCCCATTGTTGGTCCTATATAAGTTTTAACCTTCTGCGCATATCTGTTTCTCTTCCACATGCGCACCAACATACATTTATTTACAGCTATATCATCAAAAGCATACACCTGATTTATATGAAAGAAATAGTATGGTTTGACAAAAGTGGCCCGCCGATAGCCACAGAATATTTTCAACCATATGCGCTTTTTAAATTTTGCTAAAATGATACTTTAATTATTGTAAAAAAAATCAAACCAGGGGGAAAATGAAATAAATTTGACAATAATAGGTTTTAATAGTATAAAATAATTAACGTAAAACGCGAGGAAGCTATGTACCATAAAAAATGGCAAAGTGTTTGATAAAGAATAACTGTGCTTTTTTTGAGAGATTTTTTCATTAAAAGGACAAATAGCGCAATGATAAATCCGTACAAAAACGTAACAAAATTTATGTTTGTACTAAGGGTGTCCTCCTCTTTTATTTAACACCGCATTTTCGTAAACAGAAATCCGTCACTTGCTGAAACTTCTACCCCTTGCTCTTAAAGGGTGATATTTGGAGCTTCCCTGAATTTTTCCTGTGTTTGGTTACAGACAGGCTGACAGACAATCGCAGGAAATTATAAGCGTCCTCGGTTTCTGTGTTATGTTATAAAGAAATTTGTTTAGGAATAATTTTTTTGACTGAAAGATGTGGTGGCAGATAAAATAACTGAATAAATTTTGCTAACATATTATGAACACTTAAACACGCGTTATTAATGGTTATAAATATGTTTTTTTTGGGGGGGGGGATAAAAATAGACTGCCAATTAATTGGTGTGACACACAGCTTTCTTGCATCCTATCACATACTCAATTGATTTTATGCTTTTACAAGCCATAACTGTCTACATTGTTTAATTGTTTCCCGTTTCCCCCTTTTTAATCTATAGTCCAGTAGAATCGTCGTAAATAAGAGGGGTTACCTTGCATCAAATAAGGTAGTTCTGATTTTTTGATATGTTGTACATGATGGATGGCTAATGATACATCTAAGTTTTCGACCTCGGCAAACTTCCGGATCATTGTGAAATATTTGAAAAACCACTAAATTTTCTATGTTTTCGTCAATTTTGACCCTCAAGGGTCCATTTTACGGTAAAAAGGACTATATTGTTTATTAAAGAATAATAAATTTAGAACAAAATGAGACTACAATTGTTTCTTTAAACCCAGTACATTTTAAGATACAGCTGTTCAAAGTTTCGAAATTTTTTAAAAATAAGCCCATTTTAGGGATTAATTCCAGTTTTCACCGCTTTTGACACTGAAGAACCTATTTATCGGCAAACATAAGTCTATACATTTTTTAAGTGGACTAAATTTGCAATAAAATAGGACCAAATTTGTCTTTGTAACCCTAATACTTTCCGAGATACAGTAGTTCAAATATTAATTTGGTAGTGGGAGTCAAAAATCTATGGAAAAATAAATAGAGTGTGGCTTAAGGTCAGAAATTCCTAATAAAAGTGTACTTTGGCCCCCTTATCCAATTTTATTTTGGGAGCTGGTAACTCAAAAACAGTTGGAGCTAAAAAGAAATTTTTAAGAACCTTTTTCGTATAAAATTTAATGAAGTTTAATTATGTACATAGACTTTTTTTCGCTAGAGTCCTACAAACATGGAAAATGTAGAAAACTTAGAAAATGTAGAAACATGGAAAATGTAGTTGTTTTTTTAAGTATTTCACAATGATCCGGAAGTTTGCCGAGGTCGAAAACTTAGATGTATCATTAGCCATCCATCATGTACAACATATCAAAAAATCAGAACTACCTTATTTGATGCAAGGTAAAATGTACCATTCTACTGGACTATTATGAAAATTGATTTAAATGTTTAGACGAATTAAAGTATCAATTTAGGAAAAACAAATGAGCGCAGAAGGTTGAACCTTATATGGAACCAATAATGGGCTAATTATGATCCACCATACAAATATTATTAAAATCAGACACACGTAGTTTTTAAGATATGTTGATTCGCAAAAATTGATTGACAGAACGACCGACAGACATGGAACCAAAAATGTTCCCTGATATCTCAAATGGATTTCTGTCTTGGGAATTTTTGAAATCGGAAACCTAAAATATTTTAGTTCTTTCAGAACGATTACGTAAGCTTCCGTTACCCTCGTTAAGCTCATATTTCTAAATTATATCTTAATGTATTCTCTGATGATTTGACAGAAGAGAAGCACTAGATTACCAGTGAAATAAATCTTAATTAATTATCTAAAAGCAAAGGAACCTGCTTATCAAAACCTTTATATAATATATCAAACGATATGTCATGTAAATATTTATTTATTGATTTATAAGTTAGTATATAACATTTGAGAACAAACTGTGTATACAATAAATTTGGGAAGAAAAAAAAAAAATCCTAGTGTTAATAGCGGATGTGTGGCGTCATTTACGAATCTAAAGAAGGTGGTTTTATATAAAAAAATCCGAATCCTAAACTTATAAGCTTAATATATATAAATGTAGTCTACGCATTTTTCAAACCAAGTATATGTCAAAGAATTATTAATGTTGAAAAAAATGAATTTATTAAAAAAAAAAAGATGCTGAAGATATTTTTTTATTTTTAGAAACAGACATGAGCAATCAGTAATGGAATTGAACTCAGTCTATATCTGTAGCTGCTTTGGCACATATAAGTATGTTATATATAAATTATCAGTCTAATAGATATCGATATAATCATATCTTTTAATTAGATTAGATATATCGATTAGTGTATGAGAGTGGGGGATGGTTAGCATCTGATATGATCTATTGAGGAACACTTTTAAAGTTGTTCTTCGAGAAGACAAGTTCGTTCGATATTTAACGCTAACGACAATATTTTATATAAAATTTTTTGATAAACTAAAGTTTCGATATTGATTGCTAACATTTATTAGAGTTTCGCAGTAAAGGAAACTTTTGCGTGATATGGATTCAGACGACGAATGGTTAAACCAACATGAAGTAACCGAAGAACCTGAACCAACACCAGCAGAAGCTGCAGCTGCTGCCAATGCAGCAAAAAAACCAGAAGAACCCGTTGAAGAAGCTTGGAGAGCGATCGCAAGAGAAATCGTACGTTTAATCATTTTACAAATTAATAACCAAAAACCTAAAAAATTAGGATTCAAAAAATCACTAGGAAATAATTCTTTCATCAAAGTACTTTTAAGGTTTCGTAAGTTAAGCATATACGTTATCATATTATCAAATAACATTTTTTGATACTTCTTTAGATTGTTACTCCCCTATGCTTCTTTAGAATATAAATGACTTCGATTAAATAACTATTAAGAAAAAGGAATTGTTTGGTCCAATGTACTTTGGGACAAAGTAATATCACAATTATGTTTTTATAAGGGGAGTAACAGTCAAAAGAAGATCCTTCCGTACACCTTCTTTAGATTGATGCTCCCTCTGTTTTTTTATAAGGGGAGTAACAATCTAAAAAAGTGCCCATTTTTTTTTAATTTCCCGATTTTTTTAAACTCAGACAAACTTCACATATCCTGTTCTTATTTCCTTAGCCCAGTGTTTTCCATTTATTAGATTTCGTGTGTTCGTGGATACATTAATTATTATTGAACAGTTCATCAAAATGTATCATAAAAATAACTTCCTCGTCTACGAATCGAACCCGGCCTCTCTCAGTGAGCGTTTAAAGCTCTCAAGAACTAAATTTTTCCACAACAGCTTGACCAATTAGACTAGTGTTTAAATAGATTGCATTTTAGAATTCTTTGACCAAAATCGTCGGAACCGATTTGGAGAAATATTTTTTTCCGAGTTTTAGGGAGGTAGCGTCCCAAATTTGGAGCTAAATTTCATTTCTCGGTTTTGCTTAGGGGTATGATTTTTCTGAACATTTATGCCAAATTTCGTCAAAAATCGGCCTAGAAGTATAGGCTCGACGCAGACAGACTTTTATATAAAACATCTTTATTGAACTCAGGGGGACTCCTCAAAACGCGTAAATCCATCAAAATCTTATCGAATCTTCGCGCAATCGAAATACTTTCTCTTTTTTATGAGGAAAAAAAATATAGACAAATTTACTTTTTAGGGTTTCGTTGGAAAACCCCAAACAAAACCTTATGGTTTTGTATCCTATATTTTTGTTTTTTGATGGATTTTTTAGGTGTTGAAATAATTTTAATTAATCAAAAACTTTTCGTTTTCATATATTAATTTATTTTGAAACGTTTCGACCCTTCTCTACTTTATAAGGTCATCCTCAATCAAAAAATTTTTTTCCTAAAAATGAAAACACCATAAACAATAATTAGTCACAATCCTTTTTCATAAGTTTTATACATAATAAAAGTTTTTTTTAGAAATTTCTTCTACAATTCTCCTTTTTTGAAACACATTAATATATAACAATTAATTAAAAATCTACTTACAAGTCTAAATAATGTAGATGAGTGTCATAATATTCCTCGAAAGAGAGGTCGTCAAGTTATTAAATAATATAAAATAATATGAACAATACATTTCACGACTCTAACTAAGTCTAAATTTTAATACATTTTTAAAAATTTAAAATATACATGAATTAACAATAACAAAACAATTTAACTAAATATTACATGTATTTAGGACATGGTAGAAACGTAGAAAGTATACAATTTATCTTACAACTTCGGGTTTATATTAAAATAAGTAACCGATTTTTCACCGAGAACGTTTGTCAGTTTTATGGCTTAAATAATATAAAGATATTGTATTTTGATTAATATCATTATAAAAACCTGAATGTAATGCCATTGCATTTATTATATAATTTATTACTTCCTTATTACTNTTAATTATCTAAAAGCAAAGGAACCTGCTTATCAAAACCTTTATATAATATATCAAACGATATGTCATGTAAATATTTATTTATTGATTTATAAGTTAGTATATAACATTTGAGAACAAACTGTGTATACAATAAATTTGGGAAGAAAAAAAAAAATATCCTAGTGTTAATAGCGGATGTGTGGCGTCATTTACGAATCTAAAGAAGGTGGTTTTATATAAAAAAATCCGAATCCTAAACTTATAAGCTTAATATATATAAATGTAGTCTACGCATTTTTCAAACCAAGTATATGTCAAAGAATTATTAATGTTGAAAAAAATGAATTTATTAAAAAAAAAAAGATGCTGAAGATATTTTTTTATTTTTAGAAACAGACATGAGCAATCAGTAATGGAATTGAACTCAGTCTATATCTGTAGCTGCTTTGGCACATATAAGTATGTTATATATAAATTATCAGTCTAATAGATATCGATATAATCATATCTTTTAATTAGATTAGATATATCGATTAGTGTATGAGAGTGGGGGATGGTTAGCATCTGATATGATCTATTGAGGAACACTTTTAAAGTTGTTCTTCGAGAAGACAAGTTCGTTCGATATTTAACGCTAACGACAATATTTTATACAAAATTTTTTGATAAACTAAAGTTTCGATATTGATTGCTAACATTTATTAGAGTTTCGCAGTAAAGGAAACTTTTGCGTGATATGGATTCAGACGACGAATGGTTAAACCAACATGAAGTAACCGAAGAACCTGAACCAACACCAGCAGAAGCTGCAGCTGCTGCCAATGCAGCAAAAAAACCAGAAGAACCCGTTGAAGAAGCTTGGAGAGCGATCGCAAGAGAAATCGTACGTTTAATCATTTTACAAATTAATAACCAAAAACCTAAAAAATTAGGATTCAAAAAATCACTAGGAAATAATTCTTTCATCAAAGTACTTTTAAGGTTTCGTAAGTTAAGCATATACGTTATCATATTATCAAATAACATTTTTTGATACTTCTTTAGATTGTTACTCCCCTATGCTTCTTTAGATACCAGTGAAATAAATCTTAATTAATTATCTAAAAGCAAAGGAACCTGCTTATCAAAACCTTTATATAATATATCAAACGATATGTCATGTAAATATTTATTTATTGATTTATAAGTTAGTATATAACATTTGAGAACAAACTGTGTATACAATAAATTTGGGAAGAAAAAAAAAAATATCCTAGTGTTAATAGCGGATGTGTGGCGTCATTTACGAATCTAAAGAAGGTGGTTTTATATAAAAAAATCCGAATCCTAAACTTATAAGCTTAATATATATAAATGTAGTCTACGCATTTTTCAAACCAAGTATATGTCAAAGAATTATTAATGTTGAAAAAAATGAATTTATTAAAAAAAAAAAGATGCTGAAGATATTTTTTTATTTTTAGAAACAGACATGAGCAATCAGTAATGGAATTGAACTCAGTCTATATCTGTAGCTGCTTTGGCACATATAAGTATGTTATATATAAATTATCAGTCTAATAGATATCGATATAATCATATCTTTTAATTAGATTAGATATATCGATTAGTGTATGAGAGTGGGGGATGGTTAGCATCTGATATGATCTATTGAGGAACACTTTTAAAGTTGTTCTTCGAGAAGACAAGTTCGTTCGATATTTAACGCTAACGACAATATTTTATATAAAATTTTTTGATAAACTAAAGTTTCGATATTGATTGCTAACATTTATTAGAGTTTCGCAGTAAAGGAAACTTTTGCGTGATATGGATTCAGACGACGAATGGTTAAACCAACATGAAGTAACCGAAGAACCTGAACCAACACCAGCAGAAGCTGCAGCTGCTGCCAATGCAGCAAAAAAACCAGAAGAACCCGTTGAAGAAGCTTGGAGAGCGATCGCAAGAGAAATCGTACGTTTAATCATTTTACAAATTAATAACCAAAAACCTAAAAAATTAGGATTCAAAAAATCACTAGGAAATAATTCTTTCATCAAAGTACTTTTAAGGTTTCGTAAGTTAAGCATATACGTTATCATATTATCAAATAACATTTTTTGATACTTCTTTAGATTGTTACTCCCCTATGCTTCTTTAGAATATAAATGACTTCGATTAAATAACTATTAAGAAAAAGGAATTGTTTGGTCCAATGTACTTTGGGACAAAGTAATATCACAATTATGTTTTTATAAGGGGAGTAACAGTCAAAAGAAGATCCTTCCGTACACCTTCTTTAGATTGATGCTCCCTCTGTTTTTTTATAAGGGGAGTAACAATCTAAAAAAGTGCCCATTTTTTTTTAATTTCCCGATTTTTTTAAACTCAGACAAACTTCACATATCCTGTTCTTATTTCCTTAGCCCAGTGTTTTCCATTTATTAGATTTCGTGTGTTCGTGGATACATTAATTATTATTGAACAGTTCATCAAAATGTATCATAAAAATAACTTCCTCGTCTACGAATCGAACCCGGCCTCTCTCAGTGAGCGTTTAAACCTCTCAAGAACTAAATTTTTCCACAACAGCTTGACCAATTAGACTAGTGTTTAAATAGATTGCATTTTAGAATTCGGAACCGATTTGGAGAAATATTTTTTTCCGAGTTTTAGGGAGGTAGCGTCCCAAATTTGGAGCTAAAATTCATTTCTCGGTTTTCCTTAGGGGTATGATTTTGCTGAACATTTATGCCAAATTTCGTCAAAAATCGGCCTAGAAGTATAGGCTCGACGCAGACAGACTTTTATATAAAACATCTTTATTGAACTCAGGGGGACTCCTCAAAACGCGTAAATCCATCAAAATCTTATCGAATCTTCGCGCAATCGAAATACTTTC
>KZ651795.1:75907-90213 GCA_001010745.2 Gerris buenoi
TTTTTTTCGTAGTCCACCATATTGGCCGCCATCTTGAAAATATAATGTGGAAAATTTTAATTCTTCGATATTCCTTTTCTACAATTTAAGACCTTTAAATTGATGTATAACATGTCATACTGACTAAAACCGTTTTTTTTTAGTCGTCCGCCATATTGAAAATATTTAGTGTAAGATTTCCAAAAACTATACAGTTGTCACAAATGATGAGATGCATCTTTGTACCAAAATTCGTTGAAATCGGTCAATTTTTACTCCAGTTATCGTTGGACAAACAAACAAACACACAAACTTTTAAAATCCCAAGTCTATGAAATAAAGAACTCACTGTGCTCGTTCAATAAACCATTAAACACAAAAACATATTTTTTGAGAGGTCGGATCAAAAAAAGAAAACCTATTAGAGTCACTTCAAGCCCTACAAGGTAGATTAGTTAGGTTTTTTTTCAAGAGTTACAATAAATAAGTCAGAAATATCGCCTGTACAAATATTCCTGTAGTGAAATCAGATAGTGTAGGAACATACTTCATACCAAACACAAAAACTATTACACCGATTAAATGCGTATAACCCGTGATTATAACACATGACTCCAAATATTAAAGGTGGAAACACACTACTATCACGTCACCTAACATCACGTGACGTGATGTTTTGTATGTACTAAAAGCTACACTGATATCACGTCACGTGACATTATGTGACGTGATAATAGTGTAGCTGCAATATATACATACCTTACTAAATTAACACCACACACTTTTTCCACGTGATATCACGTCACGTGACGAGATGTTTTGTATGTAGTAAAAGCCAAAAGCTACACTGATATCACGTCACGTGACATCATGTGACGTGATAATAGTGTAGCTGCAATGTATACAAACCTTAGTAAATTAACACCACACACTTTTTCCACGTGATATCACGTCACGTGATGTTACGTGACGTGATTGCAGTGTGTTTCCACCTTAATATCCCAAGTTGTAGTTACATCCCACCAAAGATATGTCCAAACTTTTATCTATTATCTATACAATTATTTGCAGTTTAAGCAGGTAATATAATATGTGGTAACAGGTAATATTATTTCAAGTATATAATATGTGGTAACAGGTAATATTATTTCAAGTATATAATATGTGGTAACAGGTAATATTATTTCAAGTATATAATATGTGGTAACAGGTAATATTATTTCAAGTATATAATATGTGGTAACAGGTAATATTATTTCAAGTATATAATATGTGGTAACAGGTAATATTATTTCAAGTATATAATATGTGGTAACAGGTAATATTATTTCAAGTATATAATATGTGGTAACAGGTAATATTATTTCAAGTATATAATATGTGGTAACAGGTAATATTATTTCAAGTATATAATATGTGGTAACAGGTAATATTATTTCAAGTATATAATATGTGGTAACAGGTAATATTATTTCAAGTATATAATATGTGGTAACAGGTAATATTATTTCAAGTATATAATATGTGGTAACAGGTAATATTATTTCAAGTATATAATATGTGGTAACAGGTAATATTATTTCAAGTATATAATATGTGGTAACAGGTAATATTATTTCAAGTATATAATATGTGGTAACAGGTAATATTATTTCAAGTATATAATATGTGGTAACAGGTAATATTATTTCAAGTATATAATATGTGGTAACAGGTAATATTATTTCAAGTATATAATATGTGGTAACAGGTAATATTATTTCAAGTATATAATATGTGGTAACAGGTAATATTATTTCAAGTATATAATATGTGGTAACAGGTAATATTATTTCAAGTATATAATATGTGGTAACAGGTAATATTATTTCAAGTATATAATATGTGGTAACAGGTAATATTATTTCAAGTATATAATATGTGGTAACAGGTAATATTATTTCAAGTATATAATATGTGGTAACAGGTAATATTATTTCAAGTATATAATATGTGGTAACAGGTAATATTATTTCAAGTATATAATATGTGGTAACAGGTAATATTATTTCAAGTATATAATATGTGGTAACAGGTAATATTATTTCAAGTATATAATATGTGGTAACAGGTAATATTATTTCAAGTATATAATATGTGGTAACAGGTAATATTATTTCAAGTATATAATATGTGGTAACAGGTAATATTATTTCAAGTATATAATATGTGGTAACAGGTAATATTATTTCAAGTATATAATATGTGGTAACAGGTAATATTATTTCAAGTATATAATATGTGGTAACAGGTAATATTATTTCAAGTATATAATATGTGGTAACAGGTAATATTATTTCAAGTATATAATATGTGGTAACAGGTAATATTATTTCAAGTATATAATATGTGGTAACAGGTAATATTATTTCAAGTATATAATATGTGGTAACAGGTAATATTATTTCAAGTATATAATATGTGGTAACAGGTAATATTATTTCAAGTATATAATATGTGGTAACAGGTAATATTATTTCAAGTATATAATATGTGGTAACAGGTAATATTATTTCAAGTATATAATATGTGGTAACAGGTAATATTATTTCAAGTATATAATATGTGGTAACAGGTAATATTATTTCAAGTATATAATATGTGGTAACAGGTAATATTATTTCAAGTATATAATATGTGGTAACAGGTAATATTATTTCAAGTATATAATATGTGGTAACAGGTAATATTATTTCAAGTATATAATATGTGGTAACAGGTAATATTATTTCAAGTATATAATATGTGGTAACAGGTAATATTATTTCAAGTATATAATATGTGGTAACAGGTAATATTATTTCAAGTATATAATATGTGGTAACAGGTAATATTATTTCAAGTATATAATATGTGGTAACAGGTAATATTATTTCAAGTATATAATATGTGGTAACAGGTAATATTATTTCAAGTATATAATATGTGGTAACAGGTAATATTATTTCAAGTATATAATATGTGGTAACAGGTAATATTATTTCAAGTATATAATATGTGGTAACAGGTAATATTATTTCAAGTATATAATATGTGGTAACAGGTAATATTATTTCAAGTATATAATATGTGGTAACAGGTAATATTATTTCAAGTATATAATATGTGGTAACAGGTAATATTATTTCAAGTATATAATATGTGGTAACAGGTAATATTATTTCAAGTATATAATATGTGGTAACAGGTAATATTATTTCAAGTATATAATATGTGGTAACAGGTAATATTATTTCAAGTATATAATATGTGGTAACAGGTAATATTATTTCAAGTATATAATATGTGGTAACAGGTAATATTATTTCAAGTATATAATATGTGGTAACAGGTAATATTATTTCAAGTATATAATATGTGGTAACAGGTAATATTATTTCAAGTATATAATATGTGGTAACAGGTAATATTATTTCAAGTATATAATATGTGGTAACAGGTAATATTATTTCAAGTATATAATATGTGGTAACAGGTAATATTATTTCAAGTATATAATATGTGGTAACAGGTAATATTATTTCAAGTATATAATATGTGTAATATATTTCCAGTTGAAGGACCTTCCACCGAAGCCTAAGCCTCTTCAACACTGGGCCAGACCAAGATTCCTGCACTACGACTATCTCTACAATTATATGCATAATTACTACGATGACGTCATCGATTACCTGGACAAGAAGCAGAGAGGTATCGCTTGCGAGAAGCCCCGCCCTCAAATCTGGGCTGAAAGAGTTCTGAGGACGCAGGTAAAATTAATAATAACTTAATAATTAATTATTATTACATAGGCAATTAATGTTTTTTAAGAAATTGTAGTCCAGAATATGTGGCGATCATATCGGGCTTTCATTCAATCGGTGGCCAAGCATTGTGGCGATCATAACGGCTTTCACTCAATCTGTGGCCAAGCATTGTGGCGATCATAACGGACTTTTATTCAATCGGTGGCCAAGCATTGTGGCGATCATAACGGACTTTTATTCAATCGGTACCAATGGCTAAGAAAGAAGGTTATGTTTGTAAAGTCGATGAGTCAGGTTATCCAGATGAGAAACGTAAAACTGCGCATGCTCTAATACGATCTCAGTACAGTCAGGTGTTTATATGTAACTGAAGATGTAATTTCCTTATCCCGTACCACTAATAATGTTATTGTATTCCCTTATAAACTTAACAACTCTCCTCATACTAGCTCTGTCCGAGACCTTGGAGTGATCTTAGACTCTAAATTATCCTTTAAGCTTCATGTTTCCTCAATAATTTCGTCAGCCTCTAGATCCCTGAGCGTAATCCTTAATGTCGGTCGAGGATTGTCTCTCGAATGTATTTTACTGCTCTATAAATCTCTGGTCCGTCCTATACTGGAATATGCTGTCCCAGTCTGGAACTGCTTCGGAGTGACCCTATCAAACCAGATCGAAGCTATCCAACGTCGTTTTATTCGCACCGTGTATCTTCGTTTTATGTATCGTCGTGTTTACTACTCGTACGAGTCGATGTGTAAACGTCTTGGTCTCGAGTTATTGAGCAGACGGCGAACAGCTTACGAGGTCCTGTTCCTGATCAAAGCGATCACTGGTGAAGTGTGTTGTGACGAGGTGCAGAAGAAGGTGGTCATTTTACCGGCTGGTCGTAGAGCTGGTCGCTGGCTGTATATTAGAGAACTCTCTTCCTTGTCTCCTCTCGTTCGCGTTGTTGCTGTCCTCAATTCCCTTCCCTTTCATACCTTAAACCCTTCAACTATATCAACGCATAATAGTCTTCGTCTTATCTTGGAGAAGCTAGTATTAAGTTAGAAGGCTAAATGTACAAATATGTTAACTTTTTAATTAATTTTTAATTTATTTTTGTGCTTGTTAATGTTTTCTATATTATATAGCCTTTATTTTTTGTTGTTATTTTGATATTTTTGAAGCTTTATATTTATATTTTTATTGTTACTATTTTGGAATCTTAATTGTTTTATTTGTACCGAGCGCCCAACCCGTGGATATGCCGTCTTGGGGCTCGTTAAAAATAATTAAAATAAAATAAATAATAATAGGGGGAAGATGTTTTCAATACGACATAGCACCAGACTTTAGTGTATTGACCTTGAGATGCACTAGGTTAAATAAATACAGTGCGTATCCATGGAAAAATAATATTAAATATTGTATTCAATACACCATGTAAGCGTAGCTATAATAAATAAATTGAATTAGATATTATGGGATTAAAATTCTGCAATACTATTTAAAATAAAAATGTAATACAGTAGAATCTCGGTATTTCGTATCCCGTTATAACATATATCCCGATAAATCGTATATTATTGCCGGTCCCTTCAAAAAATCTCGATAATTGGTATAAAACCAATGTATTTCGGTCCCCTCAGTATAACGTATTTTTTACCCTATCAAGGTGAACATAAACGTCTTATAACTCGTATAATTCTGAGAATAATCCCGATAAAACGTATAAATGGAGGGGGCCATTTCCTAGATTTTGCTTTTTCACTGCCTATATCTGTTATTTTACTCTAGGTACTCAGAAAAAAACATAATAACAACAGTTCAGACTTCACTACAATTAGAGGAAGCGTTAATTAAATGGTTTTTATTAATTCCGATTTGCAGAGAGACCTATTGGAGGGAACATTCTTCAGTGAAAAAATTAGAATCTCTCGCGTGACGTTAGATCGGCATTAAACAAAGACTCAGAGGGAGAGTGTGATAGCGTCCAAAACAAATGTAATTCCTGGACAGCCTAGATTCTAAATGAAGGAATTAACGCTTAAAATTCTGAGAAATATCGCGGTTAAACGTATATGAAAGGAGAGGACCCTTTTCCAAGATATGATTCTTTACCTCGTTCTGTTCTACTCGGATAAAATGCTACGGATAACACCCGAACAAATGGTTTAAAAAAAAACAATTTATACTTTTTTTAAACCAAGTACATATTTAATTTTTTTATGATCATACACAGTGTATTTTTATGTGCAGAATAAATAAGTCTTAATTATTAATTTTTTTTTTTTACCATCAATATTTCATAATCCCGATTTAGTGAACTACTCGATATATCATATTTTTTCTTTGACCCCTTGAAGATACGATATATCGGGATTCTACTGTATAATGAAAAAGATTTTTCAATTTACCGAACCGACTTTTTAAATTGTTGTTAAAAACTCATGATTAAGCTTGCTCAAACAAGGATATTAGTGTACAATTATAATTAGTCGATTAATATGATAATTAATCTCCCCTTTTACTATATTTAAAATAAATTTATGTCGGAATTAAAGAACAAAAAAGGAGTCGGAAAAAAATTGAGCTTAAGAGAAAAGCCTGAAGAAAAACTGATAACCTAAAACTGTTCGTGTATGTTGACCACGGGAGACTGGATCGCCAGATCTGATCCGCCGATTAAAGTCTCTACTAACGAGCAGGTGGGGCATGTTGGTTTCCTTAAACCCATTGGGAAAAATACTCACTTTCTAAATTGAATCATAGATTATGTTTTTGGGCATTGAATTCACTTAACGATTTATCAATGCTTTTCCGTGGAGTGGAGAAAAACGGTATAAATATTTCTGATTGATATACTAGATTACTAGATGGATCTTAAAGTGCGAAATTATGAAACATTCATCTATTTTTATTACCATTTGGTCCGCCAGGAGCTCTGATATAATTTTATATAAATTTTTTAACTTTATAAACAAAATTGATTACTACAATGAATACAAGGGAAAAGCAAGCTAGCTCCTGTAATATTCTAACTTCCTTACACGATATTTAAGAGCGTCAAATTTTTATATCGTTTTTGAGCGACGGAAATTTCTTCTGTACCCCAGAGCTAAAAACTAAAACATATCTATATTTGTATATGAGTCGTCTAGTTTCAAAACCAGCCATCTGACAAAAAATTGAAAAACTGTTTTTTTGTTTTAATGTGTTCTACATGAAAAGATCTACCTGTAGCAGCAATATTAGTTTCAAAAGAGGCCTTCTTCCATAAGTAATTTGAAATAAAAGTTAAGGGTTAGTTTCAAAACCAGCTATCTGCTCAGTGTTCTCTCTTTAATTCTCTTACGTTTATAATTTTATTATATATTTTTTTTTCTTTTTAGTTATAATATTTTCTTTATTATGTTTTAATAAAGCTAATCCAAATTTTTTGGTTCTGGTCATTTTAAAATAACTATTTCCATTCCAATGATGTTCTTAACTTTTTTTATATCTAAAACAAATTTGTATATAATTAAAAAAAATCTTTTAATGTTTTTTTTTTAATTATTATTTTAAATGCACATAAAGTAATAAAATAAATATTTATTAATATTTAATATTAATAAGTATTACCTATTGATACACGTGATTTTTTCCTATTTATCACAATAATTAGTTTCAAAACCAGCTATCTTACAATATGAGTTTCAAAACCAGCCATATGCAATTTTAATTAATTAATTACATGGTCATGAAACATTTAATTCAATTAATTTTAACATGAATTTTAATTAATACCTGAGTACTTTTAAAGAATATTTTTGTATTATAAAAATTATGATTGATTCATGGTGAAATCAGTTTTTTGCCCCTCCTGAAAAATTTCATTTCTTGCAGATAGCTGGTTTTGAAACTAAACGACTCATATGATCCGTGATAAAATCCGTTTGTATTTGCCCAGCTATTTAAATCAATGTTGATGTATCTATTTTATGGCGGCTTGATGCATTAAGTAGTCCGAGGGGAAAAG
The DNA here is from genome assembly GCA_001010745.2 of Gerris buenoi. Lineage (NCBI taxonomy): Eukaryota > Metazoa > Arthropoda > Insecta > Hemiptera > Gerridae > Gerris > Gerris buenoi. Next base: position 83,678 of record KZ651795.1, read on the forward strand.
GGAAGATGTAATTGCTGAAGAATGAATTATTCATTTTTATTATATTTTTAGTTTCACAATCACTTTGATAAGAGAAAGTTAGATTCGAGTTTGTCAGAGGTGGGTAGAGGTGAAAGGAGTAGAGGTGGTGAGGGGTTGGGCGTGACCTTGAGAGTGAGGGTAGAGGTAGCCGGGACCTAGGGGGTCAGGAGTGGGGGGCGCCTCAAGTGTCCCCATACCTACTCCGATTTTTTAAGTATTTGTTCGTTTTATTACGTGTCTTGAACTTTAGAACTTATCCTACATTCTTATTTTAATACTAAAAAAGCCATTCTTATTTTAACTATAAACATTAACGATTTAATTATGTCAATTTGTTCGCAGGTGAGGCCAAAGTACCCCAGCCCAATTACCTGGCGTTCAATACCAGTTGATCCAACAGCTCAGGCACTTCTAAACACTCCTCACTGGGCCAATACCTGGCACTCTGTACATTCAAAGGATTATTATAATAGAAAGTACAAGGCTATTCTCTTCTAGACTTATCTTTAACAATAAATCAGGGTAAAGAAAGAAAATATAAATGATAAAGATCTAGCTAGTAAATAAAAAAAGAAAAATACTATAATGTAATTAACTCAGCTCTGGCACAAAAGATGTTCAATATTGTTTTCAGCGTTACTCTTTTTAAACTGTGTTTTTTTTTTAAATTATATTTTTCTGCTTTGTTAAAAAGTTAAAAAAAAAAAGTATGTATGTATTTTGAGTCATTAAATTATGAATACCGCTTGAACTCATGACTGAATCACTCAATTGCTTTGCAGTATAATAGGTGGTTTAATATCGTAATAATAATTTTGTAATTATTATCACCGTGTAAGATTGGCTGAGATCCTAACTGGCTAGTATCCAAAACTGGTAAATCTAACAGCTAAATGAATTATCTTGATCTCAACATCATTTATATATTTACTTAAATTATAGAGAGACATTATATTTTGATAAGTTTATTTAATTTAATATGAATATTGTACTTTTTAATATTGTTCATTCTAACTGCATCTGAATTTAATATGCTGGACAATAAACTCGTCAATTTTGATCTTTGTGTTTTAATTACTTTGAGGAAGTTCCACGTCACGATTTTGGAGTCGATGTAGCATATACAGGTGATACGTATACAGCTCATACAGCAGATGCGTACACAGCTCATCTAATGTGTATACAACTCATACAGCAGATGCGTACACAGCTCATACATCTGATGTGTATACAGCTCATACAGCTGATGTGTACACAGCTCATACAGCTGATGCATATACAGCTCATACAGCTGATGTGTATATACAACTCATACAGCTGATGCATATAATATACAGCTCATACAGTGAATGCATATACAGCTCACACAGCTGATGCGTATACAGCTCATATAGCTGATGTGTATACACCTCGACCTCGTACACCTGATCATACATATGTAGTCATTTATCTAAGCCATCTGAAGAGCATAAGCACTCCACATGCTGTAGCATCACAATTATTAATGTTATGGACAAACAAGAAAAAAAAACCCATATTTTCAATTATGAATTCAATATCTTAAAAGCTATAGGTTTGTAATCCTGAATCCTGACCACATAAACCTACATCTTACTTACACTAATTAATGGTAAAATGTGAACCAACCCAATACATCCTGAGCATTAGCTGTCATAAAATGATTCTTAGATATTGGCATGCTGGTGTCACATAAAAAAAAATTTATCACGTTTACCAACTATTTCAAACACATCACTAATTTCAATTTTTAGATATATGGACAAATAAACTTCTGTTCGTTCTTCAGAAACCGGCTTTAGAGCTTTAATTTGTTTGGATTTCAAAATTACATACATTAGTTGAACTTATGATGAATAGTTTAGAAGTAAAAGATAATAAAATAAATAAAAGTTATGGGAAATGGCATTTTTGTATGACTAAACTTATAAAAAAAATATAATTGACCATTTTGATAATTGACTACAATTATTACTATTTTACCCTGACATGAATATTATTATGAAACCCTAAAAAATGATAAGGAATAAATATTTTTCTTGAACAGTCGAAATTTGGACCGATTTCCTCTTATAGTCCAGGAGATAGCGTGCAAAAAAATGTCTGACTAACATCAAGCTAGAATTTTGTATACAAGTCAATCTTTTACTGGTGGTCGGCTGTTTGTCTGTGGGACATAGCTTGGCAATAGGCGTTTGAAAAAAAAACCAACCGGTGTAGAGCGGCATGTCTTACCAATTATGGTGGACAATGTGATTTTCATGATCCTGAGTACATAATTAGTTGGTAGCCTGACAATCAAGTTGATGTTAGTTCATCCCTTGACAGGCAACCATGCTGATTTTTAGTCATATTTGAATAACAAACCTATCAACTGTGAAAATAACATCGACTTGATATTTTGCCTACGAACTAATTCTGAACTCAGGATCATGAAAATCATACTGTCCACCATAATTGGCCACCATATTATAAGCTTTTACCATATTATTAGGCACCATATTATAAGCCAAGTAATTGGCGGGACATGGCCACTCTCCACCATTTTGTTTTTGTTCAAATGACTATTGCCAAGCTATGTCCCACAGACGAACTTAGCCGACCACATATTCTTAAAAGGCACTAAAAGATTAACTTGTATACAAAATTCTAGCTTGATTTTAGTCAGACACTTTTTTGCACGCTATCTCCTCGACTATTATAAGCTTTTAGAAAATTGTACTTTAGTGGTACACATTGTATTTTAAGCAAAAAGTTATACTATAAATCTTCATTTAAAAACAAGCAGGAGATTTTATCATGAGTGACTTTTTTCAAAAAGTTAAATATTTTTGTCATTACACGATTTGGCAACTTGATCCGGAGGTACCCTGAATAAGGCAAGATATAATTAGAGCCCCACTCCAGGCAATAATAGAGGGGGAAAAGTTATTATATTTACCAGGTGTGGTGTTAAGTAATTAGGTTGGGTTTTTCTCAGTTATAACAACTAAAATTAGTCTAATTGGAGAGCTAATCAAGAGCTTTACTTGAAAGTATAAAGCCACTTGATTTAAGTAGGTAAGCAAAGTCGGAAGAGGTTGGTTTGAGTACTATGAGTACTCATGCATATGCAATATGCATAGTACTCATAAGCATTTCAGTTCTGTTCAACAATCTAAACCAGGTGGGCAAATGTGCCTCATTGGTAAGTTAGGTTCGGCTCATCATTGAGTTATGTGCAGCTCCCATTCAAAATTTATATTTTTTTTTAGGTTTGAAGGTTTGCGAAGTTCGATATAAACATTTTTCAGATTTTGTAAACCAATTTATTTGTAATATAATTATAAAGATAGATTTCCAATTGATAAACCAATACTTATTGAAAAATTGGCTGAGAAAATTGAGTCATTAGAGGTGAAAGAGGATCAGGCATTGCAAATGCAGCAAAAATCTACTTCTACAGTTGAATTTTAGTAAATATCCAGACATACCAGCTTGAAGTCTAATTGCAATTTTTGGTACAATATATTGCTATGAATCTTCATACACAATGAAGTTCAATAAGTCAAAATATTGTTCTCAGGTGACCAATCATCATCTCCTATAGAATCGCTATTAACAAATGTTACTAAATATTTCCATGATTTGACCAAATTTCAAAGTTTTTGACCAAGCTCAGCGTTTATTTTACTTTAATTATTAAGTTGTTGTAATAACATTTTTAAAAGCAATAGGATTGCAGTAAAATGTACATCTGCTAGATAAGATGTAGCCAAACGTGGTAAATATTTTAAGTAAATAATTAGTACACCTACAAGGTGAGTTTAAAAAAAAAAAAAAAAAAATCAAGGAAAACCTACAGATTCCACCCAACCTAAACATTCTTCAAACAATAACCTTATTTAATATAACATTTATACATTTAATACATTAAAAAAAATAGTAAAACATTATTTTCCTTCATTTAATGGTTTAGGTCAGGCTAGGATTTAAAAGGAATTAATTTCATCTTCTATTAGCAATTTCACTCCCACTGAGGGCTTCTTCGAAACAAAGTTTTACAAGCTGCTTTGTAATTTAAACTAAACAAATTAACGTGGAGAGGTGATGTGACGAGAGAGATTTGCTTGCCCTGGAATTATCAATCACCTCTTCGAACACAACCCTCCTGCATACAGACTGTTAAACTCTAGTAAAATCTGACAGATCCAATAAACAAAGCAACTCCCCTTAAATACTTAAACATCCACTGAATGCTTTGTGCAATTAAATTATAGAAACATTGACAGAAATTAGCACAGACATGCCTTGAGAGGTTGTATTTGGTGAAAAATTAGTATATTTTAATTAGTATTTTTTTTTAATAATCAAGTGTTTTTTGTCTTGTTACAAATAATTATACTGACAATCATAGGATATCTATGGAATTTTAAGGAAATATATCAAAATAATTGAGAATAGCCACCTAGGTTATAGGAAAATTACATTGTAAAAACTAAAGGATGAATTAGTAATCATCTAGTCAGCCTGAAGATGGCCCAAAGAGGGGTCGAAATATCGCAAAAGTGAGCTTATAATTTTTTTCCTTTAGACCCTACTTACCAATAAAAATCATATATAAGGAAACCAACCAAACTACTTACGAAAAATTGAATTATTGAGGATGCTTGAAGATACCTTATTGGTTAAATCAAATATGTAATACCGTAAATTTACTATAAACAGACGAAGAGATAATATAACTCTTCGACCATAAACTTGTTGGATTCATCACAGATCTTAATTTAGAATAAGTTATCTTTAGTTGTTATGTAAACACTGCTTACATGTTTCTATCATCAAAACAATCTGAATATAATAAAATACATCCCGTTTTTAATAGTGCCTTCATAATTTATTGTTTTATGAACATAACAAAACTACAACAAATAGGCTGATGTATTCAGAAACGAACACAGTACAATAAATTAAATTAACCTTTATAATATCTTGTAGATCACTAACCGCAACATCATGTAACCTAAACATTAACCTCAGTAAGAAAAATGAGATATAGTTTACTCAAAATCTCCTGAATGGATTAAAAAACCAAAGGATAAAGTAAGTAAGACAAGTAAGTAGAAAAATTGTTCTATTATCTTTCAATATTTCCCTGTAAATATGAAAAAGAAATTCTAACTTACCAACTATTTTTTGTAATGCTGCTTCTTCAAATCAGAATTCGAAGTCGAAGGCACGACATTGTTCTGATGCACTAAGTAAAAAGATATCACTGAAATAAAAGTTCAATAAGAGATCATAAAATAACATTTTTCACACTCGAATTGAATAACCGAATAAAAGAAAAATAGATGAATTTAAAATTTCGACTTCAGCAACAAATGGATGTTTGCATATAAACAAATACATTGATTGATTTTACATTGATGTAGACTTGAAAGTAAATGACAAAACTAGGATTTATTTAGCGGTGTTGACGTAAATTCAGACAAAAAAGATTTATAATTCATTAAAACGTAATTTGATCTTGATTAAAGAACAACACTCGAACTCGAAACAGTTCAAGATCATGATCGCAAAAATTAAAACTTGCCGGTTAAGATTTTGAAAATCAGCTGTTTAAAATTAAAAACAAAAGTAAACAAACAAAAAAAAAAATATTATTTTACAAATCTACATTTAGAATTTTTTTTGGACCTATTCCGTGATTAAAAAAAATCATCCTTGGCTTTGAGAAAAATAATAATATGTTTAAAAAAATTAAAATCCCGGCAACAAATGATCAATTTTAATAATATACTTATTAATTATTTAAATTATATGTTAAAATAGACCTAAGTCAAGTTTCAAGTCTTTTCTTATTATAATAATTTTCTTTACTATTTGTATTTTTTTTTTTTAAATTTAGGGGCTTTTAAAGCCCCAGAACTTTATTCTATTATAAATTTATTTTTTAGGGGGTAGTAATTGTTTTATAAGTAAGATGTCTGTAAAATCTGAATTTAAAATATTTATGTAATCAATATATATATTTTTTATTTATTTATTTTGTAATTTTATTTTCCAACCACTTCAACTTTAAACTATCTATCGTAATTATTTCCATCCTTTTTCTTGGGGGATAATAATAGTTGAATTATTACAGATGTATCAGTAGGAAAAATTCAAATACAGTAGAGTCCCGCTAATCCAAACTAATTGGGACCAAACCCAGTTCGGATTAGGCGGATTTTTGTAAATTAACATAGGAAAAGCTACAATTTTCTGATTGGAAAAAAAATAGAAGTAAGATTGAGATATTTTGCGCTACCTCAAGTGAAAAGACCATTGAAAAACGTAGTAAGACGACTGTTTCATGTTACGATAAATTAGACGAAGCGCTTTTCCTATGGTTTTCTCAAGAAAGACTGAAAGGAATCCCTATCACTGGCCCTCTAATCCAAGAAAAAGCTCTTCAATTAAACAACCTCATGGATGGTGACTGATCATTTAGTGCAAAAACCTGTTCAGATTAG
>KZ651795.1:178999-191217 GCA_001010745.2 Gerris buenoi
TCTTTGTAGGTAAGTGGGAGAAGTCCCTCAGTGTTATAACAAACATTGAAGATGGGTAAAGCACAATTTTGCCAGATATTAAAGATCAAATGCTAAATTGCACGTTTATGCAAGTTGTTACCCCGCCCCATCGCTCCTTGCAAACAATTCAATGCTTGCAAGAGAATTGCCCAGACTTGTAGACAGGCAAAATTGTGCTTAACCCATCTTGAATGTTTGTTTTAACACTGAGGGACTTCTCCCACTTACCTACAAAGGTAAGTTATCAAAACTGTAATTCCAGGCAAGATAACTACCTGGACAACGACTTTTTTAAAGACCCTATTTAAAACCGTCATTGCGTTGCTTTCATCCAATCGTTTTTTAAGTTATAGATATGAAATTGAAAGTAGAAGAATGTAGTTTTCAGACCCCGAAAACCCCATATCTCTATCTACTAGAGAAGCTGAGCTATAAGTGTTCAAAAAAGTGCGGTTTTTTTTGCCCACCCTGTATATTTCAAACATTTAGTCGTTAAGATTGTTAAAAAACATTAAATACTACTAATCTAATGGTGCATTTCATGATGCTCAAATTAAAATGAGCTCAGATGACATTGATATTACACTATTAGTCTCATAAAAAGACGCAAACTATTGTGTAAAAAACGGAAGTTTTGAAATGGCATGGTGTTTCAAGGACAGTTTTTGAAATGGCAGTAATGGCATGGTGTTTCAAGGACAGTTTTCGAAATGGCATGGTGTTTCAAGGACAGTTTTTGAAATGGTAGTAATCACAATGAAGCATGCAAAACAACACATTCTCTATATTTCGCCTAGCCTTTATTATAAAATAATAATTTTATTTAATAATGAAGCATACAAAGCAACAAATAAACAGTTATCCCATTAAAAAGTAAACTAAAATGAAACAACCGCAGTGTTCGAAAGAGTAACGATTACAATGAATCATACAAACCAACTAAAACACCAGATGGCGTCACCTTTATTGTAAGAAAACAAACTAGAGAGAAACAATGATATTTGACCATGAAGCATACAAATAAACCAATGCACTAATTGGTCTCTATCCCATTTATAAAGCAAGCTAGATAATACCAACCAGATAATACACCAATTGGAGTCTATTCTTTTTTATAAAGCGAACTAGTGTAAAACAACCATGTTATTCGAAAGAGCAGCGATCAAATTGAAGCATACAAACCAACTAATACACCAGTTGGTGTCTATTCCATATAAAAAGCAAACTAGAGTAAATAAACGATGTTATTCGCAAGTCAAATGTTAATAAACAAAGGATGGTTTTTAAAGGAATTGTTAATATGTCCCATATTTCGCAAGAAATAAGTGTCCCCCCCCCCCTCACTCTAAAAATGTATCTTCTTTTAGGTCATATAAGGTAAAACCCCCCCAAAAAATAGAAAAAAAGGATTGAATTAATAGGGACAAAACAAACAACTTACGAACTAAAAATTTGTTATCTTGGGTACGGAATGGATTAGAAACTGCGGTGTCGATCTGTTCCTTCAACTTGACTAGTACTCTACATCTCATGAACTTCAATACTATGTTACTGTGAACTTCTAATTTAGGTAACGTTTTTAGTTTATTCCACTTAGTTTAAGATGCTTGTTAACTTTAACTGTCTATATTTAATTAATTTTTATACTTCATTTCTAATAGTTTATTTTATTACGGTTGATTTTTTGTTTTATATAAAGATGTTTTGTATAGAATCTGATGATAATAATAATTAGCCGAAACCGGTTATTTGTCAATAAATACTTTGTGTGAAGACCAAAAGTTTTATTTTATTTTCCTTTTAAAATTATGCGGTGTTGAATCATTGCGTCTGGAAGTCTGGACAGTAAAAAAGATGTATATATGCGTTTGTTTCATATCAATATAATGAAAGGTTAGTTCAAAAGTTATAGCTAAAACAATCTTCTAAATGCCGCCATTTTGATGGCTGGGGCGATTATGCTGGTTAACAAATTCGTCCTGTTTAGTTTTATTACCTTCGGACTCTTATGTCTCTGAAAGCACATAATTGGCCAATTTATTTTCATAACTATATAGAGTTTAAGTAAACATCAATTAACGCTTTAGGAAAGCGTTTGATACTTAATGATAACGGGAGGGATTGATTTTGATCTGGATCTCTGTGAGAGTAGTTCAAACACAGCGTTATCAGCAGAGTCAATAAGATAACACAATCAGTCAACATCGCGTCCCTCCTGTATCTCGTACAGTTTCTCTCTCATATACGTCATTTTTCGAATAAAAACCAAAAGCTCGAAATAAAAACCAAAAGGTCGAAATAAAACCAAAAGCTGCATACAAATTACGGGATAAGAAATAATAATAAAATTATCGGATGTTAAACAAATTATTTTAAAATTCTTGCTTTCTCACAAAAATGGGTTAATTTAAGTCACAAATTTATGATTTTCCGGGGAGCACAACAATGTAAGGATAGATTATTGTACCACGTTTCAATTCCAAAGGTTGAAAGGTGTGGGAGTTATGCCTGACACAGACAGACAGATACACACAGACACAGGTATCCAGCTAAAAAGAGACATACAGATACACATAGAGATAGGGATCCAGTAAAAAACAGACTGACAGAGTTCCAGCAAAAAACAGACAGACAGATACACATAAAGAAACAGAGCTCCAACGAAGTACAGATATACAGATACACATAGAGATAGGGATCCAGCAAAAAAACAGACAGACAGACACACATATAGAGAAAGAGATCCAGCCAAAAAAATAAAGACAGATACACACAGAGATAGGGATCCAACAAAAAAAAAACAGACAGGCAGTAACACATAGAGTCAGAGATCCTGCAAAAAAACAGACAGACAGACACACATATAGAGACAGAGATCCAGCTAAAAAGATAAAGACAGATACACACAGAGTCAGAGTTCCAGCAAAAAAACAGACAGACAGATGCACATAGAGACAGAGTTCCTGCAAAATAGACAGATAGAATTGATAGATACACAAAAAGACAAATAGACAAGATAGATACACATAAAGACAGAGATCTAGCAAAAAGAGACAGAGATCCAGCAAAAAACAGACTGACAGATATACATATAGAGACAGAGATCCAGCAAAAAACAGACTGACAGATATACATATAGAGACAGAGATCCAGCAAAAAAGATAGACATATACACACAGAGGCAGATATCCAGCTAAAAAGAGACAGATAGATACACACAGAGACAGATTTCCAGCTAAAAACCACTCAAATAGTCTCTTAAAAATACCAAAAACGGATAATTCCATTGAAATCTCGTTTTGAGTTTTCTTGGAAGGGTGAAAACAATACTTTTCATTTAAATAAAGGAAAAGTACTAAAGAAAGATTTATGAATTTAAAAGGAGCGTTTAAATGTTATTATTAAAATATGGTTAGAACTAAGCTGTAACAGAGTATTGCAGGCATCAGACTCTCCTTTTACATCAAACTCTCTTCAAATTATAATAATAATTGCTTCTAAGGTTAAACTTGGGACGGGATACTGAAACCGCTTTAGAACCTCCCCACTTCCTCTCCTCCTTACCCCCTCCCCTCTCACAGCTCCTTTGCTAACTTTATACCCCTTCTAACTAGGTAAACCAATCTAATCAAATAAACCAACCATTATATTAAAACCAGAGCAGAATTAGTCATGCTTAACTAGATCACCATATTAAATTACACCAGATCAGACACAACATCACACAATTATTATTTAAGATCATCAAATGTAATGTGACTAAAAGTCTTTGAGAGTTAAAAATATTACAAAGGTGATTTAAAATTACTTGCCTTTCTAAAGTAATTCAACGTATCTAATTTTTAATAGCTACTTTACCAAAAATTATAGCTTTAAATTTACATTAATTTTAGTGACTATTAATAGAGTAGTATTCTTTAAGTCAACAAACTTTGGAGCGTACACACCCTCAAACTTAACAGAATGATTACATGACCTTAATAGATAATAACTATTGTTGTGTTTGAAGGCAAATATACAAAACTATGATTTGGTAATTAAGAATGAAAGAGAAATATTGATCACGTTGTAGACGATGTAAGTCAATAGCCAAATGTTCATTGCTAGTATGTTTGAAGGGAACGAAACAAAACTAAGATTTGGTAACTTTTAGAGATCAGGTGCGTTATAGACAGACAGGCATGCAGAAAAGCACAGGGATGCATGAGGACCTCCATTTATGCCTCAGGACCTAAGGCATAAATGGAGGCCCTTATACATCCCTGTGCTTTTCTGCATGCCTGTCTGTCTATAACGCACCTGATCTCTAAAAGTAATCAAACCAAAACACAGGAAAAGTTACCAAATCTTAGTTTACTACAGGAGTGACGGAGAATTGGTTGGAATGAAAGTCCGAGTATGTTTTTCATTAAATATTTATTAACATCATCAAGAAAAACATACTCGGACTTTCATTCCAACCAATTCTCCGTCACTCCTGTAGTAAACTAAGATTTGGTAACTTTTCCTGTGTTTTGGTTTGATTACTTTTAGAGATCAGGTGCGTTATAGACAGACAGGCATGCAGAAAAGCACAGGGATGTATAAGGGCCTCCATTTATGCCTTAGGTCCTGAGGCATAAATGGAGGTCCTCATGCATCCCTGTGCTTTTCTGCATGCCTGNAAAGAGCATTTCAACGATATGCATCATGAAGATGAAGGGTATTCATTACTTGTACCCGGTACCCTGTACCCCTTTGAACCAAAATTCATAGTTTGAAAATTTGTAGACAGTTACCTTCCCCTTGCTTTGAAGGTCAAGTGTGCAAATTTTCATCGAGATCGGACTAAAACTGTAGATTTGTATAAAAGACTATACATACCTATGTACACACTTATGATGACTTTTATATACATAGAGATATAGATATAAATTTCCATTTTACCTCTCCCCCTTCTAAATGAAAGTAAGACAAAACTGTACTTAAGAACAAATACTTTTCTCTTAAACAGCTTTTCAACGATTTGTATCATGAAGGGTATCCATTACTTTGTCATTTGTACCCCGTAGACATTACAGCAATTACTGTACTCTTAAAGAGTAAATCATGAAGATGAAGGGTATTCATTACTTGTACCCCGTACCCCTGTGTACTTTCTTTCTTGTAATTTCGTAATCTCATGTAGGCAGTGACCTTCACCCTGTTTTGAAGAAAAAGTGTGTAAATATTCATCAAATTAGGATAAAAGACACCCTCATACGGATACTCTTCTTTTTATAAAATATAGCTATATTTTTCAATTTTACCCCCCTCCTAAGTGAAAATATGATAAAACTATACATAACATCAATTACTGTCCTCTAAAAGAGCTTTTCAACGATATGCATCATGAAGGGTATTCATTACTTTGACATTTGTACCCTGTACCCCTGTGTACACAAATNAACAATACTTTTCATTTAAATAAAGGAAAAGTACTAAAGAAAGATTTATGAATTTAAAAGGAGCGTTTAAATGTTATTATTAAAATATGGTTAGAACTAAGCTGTAACAGAGTATTGCAGGCATCAGACTCTCCTTTTACATCAAACTCTCTTCAAATTATAATAATAATTGCTTCTAAGGTTAAACTTGGGACGGGATACTGAAACCGCTTTAGAACCTCCCCACTTCCCCTCCTCCTTACCCCCTCCCCTCTCACAGCTCCTTTGCTAACTTTATACCCCTTCTAACTAGGTAAACCAATCTAATCAAATAAACCAACCATTATATTAAAACCAGAGCAGAATTAGTCATGCTTAACTAGATCACCATATTAAATTACACCAGATCAGACACAACATCACACAATTATTATTTAAGATCATCAAATGTAATGTGACTAAAAGTCTTTGAGAGTTAAAAATATTACAAAGGTGATTTAAAATTACTTGCCTTTCTAAAATAATTTAACGTATCTAATTTTTAAATAGCTACTTTATTAAAAATTATAGCTTTAAATTTACATTAATTTTAGTGACTATTAATAGAGTAGTATTCTTTAAGTCAACAAACTTTGGAGCGTACACACCCTCAAACTTAACAGAATGATTATTTGACCTTAATAGATAATAACTATTGTTGTGTTTGAAGGCAAATATACAAAACTATGATTTGGTAATTAAGAATGAAAGAGAAATATTGATCACGTTGTAGACGATGTAAGTCAATAGCCAAATGTTCATTGCTAGTATGTTTGAAGGGAACGAAACAAAACTAAGATTTGGTAACTTTTAGAGATCAGGTGCGTTATAGACAGACAGGCATGCAGAAAAGCACAGGGATGCATGAGGACCTCCATTTATGCCTCAGGACCTAAGGCATAAATGGAGGCCCTTATACATCCCTGTGCTTTTCTGCATGCCTGTCTGTCTATAACGCACCTGATCTCTAAAAGTAATCAAACCAAAACACAGGAAAAGTTACCAAATCTTAGTTTACTACAGGAGTGACGGAGAATTGGTTGGAATGAAAGTCCGAGTATGTTTTTCATTAAATATTTATTAACATCATCAAGAAAAACATACTCGGACTTTCATTCCAACCAATTCTCCGTCACTCCTGTATTGTAACTACAAGTCCTCCTCTTCAATTAGTTTACTACGTACAAATTTTATAATTCATTGTCGAATAAGAAACCTATTTAAGAAATAACCAATTTTGACCTCAATTCTCATCATGTTAAGTTTTGCTTCCAAGCTTACCGAAGGTAACGGAAGCTATGTGATCGTTCCGAAGAATTACATTTTTTTATGTCTCCGATTTCAAAAATTCCAAGACAGAAATCCGTCTCAGACATCAGAGAACATTTTTTGGTTCCGTGTCTATCTGTCTGTCTGTCACTCAATTATTGAGAACCAACAAATCTTAGAAACTACTCGTCCGTGCTTAGTAAAAATTTGGAAGTTAAGTTAAAATTAGCACATTGGCTCTATTTAAGTTTAAACCATCTGCGCCAAATTTTTTTTCCACATCCGCACATACATACATTCATTAACAACTTTATCTTCAAAAGAAATCATTTTATGTTTATGAAATTTGGATGGTTAGCCAAAACAAGCTCGCTGTTAGTCTCAGATTAATTTCTACTGTTTGCGCTCTTTAAATTTGGCAAAATTGATACTTGAACTACGTAGTTCATAATAGCTTACTGATGGAAGAAATTTTGAGTTGTGAAGTTCGCTACATTTTTTCTTGTTTGGGGTAAAAACGTTTAAGTTTTATAATATATTTCAAATCTATAGCTGCTATAGGTCTGAAGATATGGTCCAAGATGCGGCGGATGGACGAGCTACCAAAAGCATAAGGGTTTCTAAGATGACCTTGAATCCCTAAAAACGGGAGGAAAATTAATTAAGTTGAACAAAAAAAGATTGTAAAATCATTAAAGTATTCGAAATAGGACGCGATAAAGCTATGTGCCACACGGCAGACTATTTTTCTTCCTTCTATTATTTGAAGACAATTTTTCTTTCCTACAGTAAAAGAAAAAGGGCAATACAATGACGGCGGCACTTTTCCACCAGCTTTTCTCTCCAGAAACTCAGTTTTCTCTTGCAAGGCTTTTAGTCGAAGGGAAGATGGCGGAAATGAGAGAGCTCCCAGTGCCTTTTTAAAGCCTTCCTCCGCCTTATCAAAAGACACCCTCCTGATGCCATTTCCGTATCGGAACCTTATAGACTTGGTGAGCGGCTATAGAAGCCGAAGATACCTTCTTCCTCTTTCATTCTGGCGTCAGACGTCGCTTTCACCACAAGAAATAACGCTGAGCTACCTCTGTTAAGATCCTCCCCTCCCTCTATTCAAACCCTTATTGTAGCATTAATAGCGCCATCCGCAAGAGGTGAGGAAAATATCCAATACAATTACATTGTTGTTAATTGTTTCCGATATAAATTATTACTTCATTTTTTAACAATCCACAACAAAATAGTTAAGAGTTACACTTAAATAATTCTGGGTCTAAAGCCTAGTTTGCACGGGTCGAGTATTTTAGTACAGTACTTTAGTAATTTAGAGTAAGATTTACTAAAGTTTTTACTTTGACACTCAGATTGGCCAACCTAAATAATGAAAAAAATAATGCCACTAGGCCTGTAGGAGGGGTGGGGCCGGTGACATTTTTGTTTGCCTAGTTGGCCCGACCTTCTAAAATTCAAAATCCTGACTTCTCATTGGCTCCCGACGGATTTTCCCGCGCTGTCAAAAGTCAAAACTTTAGTCAATCTTACTGTAGTACTGGACATGTTTGGACCCTTTGTTACTAAATTTACATACTTGACACTGACTAAATTACTCGACCGTGGCTACTAATACTAAAATACTCGACCTGTGCAAACTAGGCTTACGGCTCTACCGCTCTTTGAGGTTAGGAAAAACAGTAAAATTACAATTATTCTGGTTCTAAGCAAGATATCAAAAATCTAATTACAGGCTTCATTCCTAATTTTAATTCTTCACAATTTGAGCCCTATTTCAACTTTCTATGATAAATAGTACAGGCGCCATTTTAATACAACGATAAAACTCCTTGTACTAAAATGGCGCCTGTACTATTTATCATAGAAAGTTGAAATAAGGCTCAAATTGTGAAGAATTAAAATTAGGAATGAAGCCTGTGATTAGATTTTTGATATCTTGCTTAAAACCAGAATAATTGTAATTTTACTGTTCTTCCTAACCTCAAAGAGCGGTAGAGCCTTAAGGCGTAGACGCTTTCCCTATATTGATAACTGGTTCAATATCTTAAAATAAAGCGTAAATTCTAAAAAAGCAACAATTTAATTAGTATGAATATAGTTCACGAGCTCAGAGAATAGTGTAAAAATATCAATAATTAATAAATACCAATTAGCATTATTACAATCTATATACAATATACATGTTGCTTCCGAGCTTACCAAAGGTAACGAAAAGTATGAGATTGTTCAGATGAACAATTTGTATTCCTTTTATTTTAAAAATTCCACAAAAGAAATCCGTTTCAGACATCAGGGAACGTTTTTCGTTCATTTTTGTATCAGTCACTCAATTTTTGCTAACCAACATATCTTAAAAACTAAACACACGTTTTAAATGAAGTTTGTTTGGTAGGTCATAATTAGCCCGATGTTGGTCCCGTATAAGTTTCAACCTTCTGAACCCGTTTCTTTTAATCCAACATGCGCACAAACGTACATTTATTAACACCTACATCTTCAAAAGTACTCATCGGAGTATTGCGATATTTGCGTGGTTCGTTCAAAAGTAGACCTCAGATAAAACCAGATTAATTTCAACCGTCTGAGCTCTTTAACTTTTGCTTAGTTGATACTTTAATTCATGTAAGAAATCAACACGATTTGGACAAATTAAAGAAACGGGGGAAACATTTAAATAAAATGGACAAAAGTGCCTTGTGAAAACATAAAATCAATATTAATCTGCGGGTGCCCTATTAAGGTGTAAAACAAATCTGGCATGGAACCTGTAACTTTATTAATTGTTATATAATGTACACTGAATTTTCATAATAATAATTCATATATTTGAATTATTTATTTCCTTCTTTATCATTAGAATGATTGATTCCATGTTCTTATGACTTATATTATTCAAGAATATAGTAATTCGTGTGATTTTAGGGAAGATATTTATATATTGTTCTTTTTATTATTTTTTTAACTTTTAACTGTATTTTTTTTCTAATTGTCAATTGAATGATAACAAATCCTTTCACTTCAATGGTTTTGGTGTTACGGGATTTTTAAATAAGTTAAAACCCGACGGTAATCCCGAACAATGTCTTTATCTCGTTCATAAAATTGGTAGTTCAATATATTTTCAAAAAAGAGGAAAAATAAAAGTCGAAAATAATTGTTAATTCTGAATTGAAAAGAGAGAGATTTGAGAAACTCTTTAATCTGAGTATTAAAAGTCAAATTAAGTCGTGAAAATTTGATCAAAACGAGAAACGAAGAGAAGGAAAACTCAATGAAATCTAATTAAAACTGTTGGGTAGAGTTGTGCGGTGTTGTGCCGGCCTGTACCGTGTAGTGCGGTGTAGTATCTCGCTGTACTGTGTAGTGCGGTGTAGTATCTAGCTGTACTGGGTAGTGCGGTGTAGTATCTAGCTGTACCGTGTAGTGCGGTGTAGTATCTAGCTGTACCGTGTAGTGCGGTGTAGTATCTAGCTGTACTGGGTAGTGCGGTGTAGTATCTAGCTGTACCGTGTAAGTATCTAGCTGTACCGTGTAGTGCGGTGTAGTATCTAGATGTACTGTGTAGTTCGGTGTAGTATCGAGCTGTACCGTGTAGTGCGGTGTAGTATAGAGCACATTATAATGGCTCCTACGTATGCAAATCCACGGCAGATGGTTCTGAATGAATCGATTTGTTGGTTTTGCCAGACCATTCAAAGAACCCTTAGAAAGGAGGGCCTGAAGTTTTTGATTGAACCAAACTTTATAACTGCTTTGTTGATCTTCAAATGTTAGGAATGATTTCATTTCGAATTTTGAAATGGTTGTTTTTATACTTTGAATTTTTATACCTGAAGCGAGAGAAATAAGAAAAAAAAAACCGTAAAGTTAAAAATACCCACAGAACTGTTAAAGCAATCAGTTAAATTGCTATGAAAACAATATTGTTAACAAACAACCGCATCAAAGAAACATAACTGAATCAAAACTTCGAAACAGCTTTTCTGTCTTTTAAAGAATAGAATAATACAATGAAAATCCCTCAAACTATGCTATCATGTGAATTTAATGATAACAGAGCTAAGTGACAATTATTTAACGAAGTGTGTTCTAAAAAAATTTGCAAAAGAGGATTTTAATACGTGCAAACTTTTTATCTGCGTGAAAACCGGTCCAAACTGCGCAGTTCACACAGGTTATCGCTCATATATGACGTCACACGAGATAAACTGCACAGATAAACGGATGTATAGCCCCCTTTAGAACAGTTCTATATAGAATAAGGGATAAATCACTCCAGGTACATTTAAAAAACTGTAATTATTTGTTCCTAGTTACTAAACAAATTGCAGTTGCTCTTACACTTAAAATGAAACACAAAACAGCAAACTTTCCCACACTCCAGTGTTTCAACCTAAAAACATAATATATATTTTTTTTTATTCATTTTTTATACATAGTCCTTCTAACCTGCATGCATAAATAATATGCCTCTATTAGCCAGGTAACATAGTGTAACCTTGAAAAACAAAAAGTTGGCGACACTGGTTATAAACAGAACAGCTGGTGTAGTTGTACCTCCTGTCGAGAGTCAATAGTTGTTAACATTTAATGTGCAACTCGAACTTTAAGTGTCTTTGCTGCACTCGAGAAATTATTCCACCCTCGCCTGCGGTTAGTGCGTAAACATTTCTCTCGAGTGCAGCAAAGTGCCACTTTGCTGCACTAGTTATAGAAATAACTAATTATATAAATATTTATTTTGAATAATGAATAATATAGAGGGGGAAAAAATATTTAGAGCTATTTAACATATTAAGTAGCATATTAAATGCTATTCAGCGACGTTTAATTAGTTAAATGATACATTAACTGCAGGTGCCAAAAGATAAACCAACAGATCTAATGCTACGTTTTGTAATTGATAAGCTCAGATCTTATATAACTCACCTCTTCCACTCATCAAGTGGAAATGGTCTATATAACAATTTCGGAAGAAGAGTGCTTATTTAATCCTTAGCAATTCCATAAACTCCTAAAGAGCTAGCTATACAGGTGGAGGTTAACAGCTATAGCGGATCTCCGCGCGTAAGGGACTATGTAGATAAAAATATATTCACGAAGGCGTGTGTTCACCTCAGGTCTTGTACTTGTACATCTCCCAACTTATTGACCGAGCGAAGCGAGGTCTATGTTTTAACTTTTTCATCCCCGGTCTTGCCCAGCTACTGGACCGTTTTGCATTTCATTTGACAATGTTTGTTACGCGCTTACAGCCAAACGCTTTGTTCGATTTTCTTCAAATTTGGCATGGATGTTCTTTGAAGTCATAAAAACTAACGTATGAGTTTTATATTTAGTGAATTTAATTTTTACACTTTTTATAAAAAAAAAAAAAAAATTCAAAAAGAAAAAAAAATTTGTTTATCTTAAAATTTGGCATGAATATTCCTTGAAGTCTATATAATAAATATCTATAATTGTTTTTTCATATAT
>KZ651795.1:205457-222262 GCA_001010745.2 Gerris buenoi
AATAGTATATTATGTTACTAGGCTGTGAAGTGAGTTTTTTCTTTACCGCGGCAATTACATTTACTGTCGAGCGAAGCGAGACAGGAAATATTGCCAAGGTAAAGAAAAAACACTTCACAGTCGTGTAGCATATGCTATTTTTTCCGAGGTAGCAGACAATAAAAAACATTAAATATTAATCAATAATCAATATAATAATAACAAATATTAGTTTAAACTTAAGATTAAAAAAAAATAAACCTTAAAAAGTGGTTACACTATAAGAAAAGATAAATAAAAACGCATTGACATCTAGCGGAATTTAATCGTACTAAGAGCCATTAGTAAGAAATCAGCGCTCCTACGGAAGTTTTGACAAGTTCTTGTAGTACAATAAAAATTTTTTGCGTCCTACGACGTAAAATTTTTTTTCTTTACTGCCAGGAGTAATGAAAAGATTTTTTAAGTCCACGTAACGAAAAAATTGATTTTAGCTTTGTTTTCTAGGCTCTAAAGTTACTATTTTACAGCCTACCACGGAAAAACAACATTTATATATACCTATATTAATTATCAATGTTATATGATATACGCTTATATACCTATTTTGTTTTCAATAAAATCATCTACTCAGGTGGTGTATTGGATAAATGTCTGACAAAAACTTTAAAGGTCGATGGTTCGAAACTCGTTCAAGTGAAAGATTTTTTACAGGTAAATCAACTGCCAACTTAGAGTTCATCAACAGGCAGTGGATGAAATTCTCTCACTTGGTAAAACTTAACAAATTTAAATAAAAAATGTTTCACTTGGACGAGTCTCGAAACGCGAACTTCGTTTCCCGATGTCAATCTCATCCAAGCATATGACATTGTACTCTAGCGCGGCTAAAGAAATTCACTTAAAAATAATTAAAATTTGATTAAGCTGTTACCTTAAAGTCGATATATCCGTTTTTGTCCATGTCGAATGTTCTGAAGACATGGTCGCAGAATTCTTCCGCATTACCGCTAGGGAAGAACATCTTATACATATCTACGAATTTAGCGGGCGTCAACCTCCCGTTGGGACAGTCTTGCTGAAATCACACAAAAACACAATAATCTATTATAACATGAATCTTAAACAACAGAAAAAGATTAATATTGAAAAATAGACATTTTACGTCATTAAGGAGGGTTAAAAAAAATTGTTCTGAGCATGTAAATCCAGTGAAATTGGCTATTAGTCACAATCTCATAAAAAAAACTTCTTTGGTTAAGGTTATACTGTTTCACTTTTGTATTTTTTCCGCTACTCTGTACTTTGTTATCTACCATAACCGAAAGGAAAGTGGCGAGTAGCAAAGTAAAGATGGCACCCTCATCTTTTTTACTTTTTTATCCACCTACATTAATAACGATAAAATGTTGAAAAGTAGAAATGTAGGCTGGGGAAAATTAAAAGTAACTATTAAAGCCAGAAGGATATTAAGTCTAATGTACTTCGAATCAAAGGAATATCACACTTTTGTACTTATAATTTCAAACTAAATAGGTGGGGGGAGACAAAGTCAAAGACATCTTTTTACATCTTAAGTAAATACATTTTAACTTCTACATCTTTTTATTTTCTCATGGAAAATTTGGAAGGATTTACACGTCCCGTAAGTCCAAAAAAATGTTTTTAAAAAAAAAAAAAGTCTGTCGTCTGTACAGAGCCCAAGGTGAAATAGAGAAATCAATTTTAACTCCAAATTGGGGGGCGCTAATCCCAAAAAAACTCTGAAAGAAGTGAAAAAAACATCTCTCGAAAACGGTTCCAACGAATTTGATTTAAAAAAATTTAAAATGTGGTCCATTTAAATACGAATCTAACGATAAAAGGCGTTTTCCCGGGAAAAATCTAGCCGGGGAAAAAAATAGCCGGGTTCGATTCCCCACCGAGGAGAAGTTATTTTTATGATTAATTTTGATGAATTGTTCAATAATAATTAAATGTACCTTCAAAAAGACAAAACTAATAAATGGAAGACATGGAGCTAAGTAATTATGAACTTGTATAGGAGAAAGTTTGTCAAAGTTGTCTCGGCTCGGACCGATTTTTTACTTTATTACCCTCCTATATATTGATATAAATAAAATGTTGAAAACTAGGATGTGTAAAAGAGGTAATACCTATTAAGAAAAAGGGATATTTAGTCTAATGTACTTTGGGACAAAGGAATATCACACTTCGGTTTTTGCAAGGGGAGTAACAGTCTAAAGAAGTGCCCACATGTGTTAGTTTCTTACACAACAAAGTAAAAGAGTGCTTTTTTCATCTTGAATTCACTACAATTAGGCCTAGATTAAATATTATGATCCGATGCTATCTGATATCGAGGTAACTGGAGGTGTTACAATAAGATACTCTGTTGTATTCAAACATCCAATTTCAACAATATCGGATAAGATCGACAATAAACTACACGCAACAGATATAACACAGAAACAAGTTCGGTCGGTTACAAAATCCGATTCGATTCGGAGCGGACAAGGTAATGTTTTTATTGTACTTGATATGGTACCCGAACTTGACCTGGTTACTCCCCTCAGGGATGAATAACGGACGTTACATAAATAACGGCTGACGGTCACCTGTTCAAGTTCAACTGTATCAAATACCGTTTAATTTGACTCGTATAACCAGAACTGTCGTAAACATCGCAAGGCCGTTACCTCAACACGTACTTAAAAACTCATTTGCTAAATCCCTGTAAAAATAATAACATTGACTCATGACAAACTTAACAATAATAAATTAATATGTTTATGATAAATTCGTGGATCCTTTTAGGGTAATAAAAAATCGGACTAGATTTTACGTAATATATAGCATAATGAAGGTATTGTTCAACACCAGTAAGATCACGACAATTGCTTTTATTGTAACGATGTATTGTGTATAAATAAAATATTGTTATTTTAGGCTTGAAAATGGCAGGTATAGTACCAAAACGTTACCTTGTAAAATCTAATTCGATTTTTACTTCCATGAAAATGGAAGTATGGTGATACCCTCCAAAACGCGATTCCGATATCTCTGTGAAGGAGGGGGTCTTTCGAACCCGGGGATATCATTACCCGGGCATATCGTTATCCGTTTCATATATACATGTATGTCTGTGCTTACGTACGTATGTATGTACGTTCGTTTGGAACTTTAAACATTTATAACCGCTTCAAGACATCGTATTGAGATGCGATTTACCGCATTTTTTAGAACATTTGTCAAAAAAAACTGATGGTCCAAACCTGAACATCTTAGCTCACGATGTTTCCGAGCTACAGTCACTTAAGCACGAAATCGGTCTTAACTTCAGTAGGCTTTATTTGATTTCAATTTCCTTTGGGGTATATATGTGTCCTATTAATATGGTATATTGTACCTATAATTTTTGAGCGCAATCGGACAAGTGGTTTGGCATTTTAGTGTTTTTTTTTTTTGCTTCCATGAAAATGGGTGTAAATACTGACTTCTCTATTGCTCGTGTATTGATACCACAACATTTCATGTAAGTCACGTGTGGAATTTCCATACCGGTACTCTATTACCCTAAAAGGGTTCACAAATGTATCATAATATTATACAAAGGGTGCAATTTGTTTTGAATATAATAAATAATGTTTTACTTTGTTCCCCACCTTATTTATTTTGAATATTAAATTCACAAAAGTGTGATATTCCTTCGACTTAAAGTACATTGGACTAAATATCCCTTCGTCTTAGTATGAACGAACATACGAACGTACATACATAATACGAACGCACAGACATACATGTATATGAAACGGATTTCTATGATACCCCCGGGTTCTTAAGACCCCTCCTTCATAGATCTCGGAATCACGTTTTAGAGGTATCACTATACTTCCATTTTCATGGAAGTAAAAAGGCGTATTGGTGCGCCATATTTACTTTGTTATCCATCAAAAGTAAAAGAGTACCGTTGTAATGATTACTTTATTCGTATTGGGTCGCTTAGGGATCATGCTAATTAAACTGAGGCACTTATGTACTATTGAAACCCCCTTGGTTCTAAACAATTGTCTGCACGACAAAAATCTCAAAGGTTTGTGTGTTTGTCTCCCCAAGACATTGAGCCTCCTGGGACAGTTTTATTACGCTATTTTAAACTCGAGTTTTATCACGTGTGAGACTACATCTTACACAAAAATCTGCAGGAAGACGAGTTCTACATTTTTCTTAATGAATATTTAATATTCCTTTATCATAATAGTTAATTGGACTAAGGGATATAATAACATTTATATAAACAAGTGTAATATTCCTTTGTCTCAAGATACATTGGAATAAATATCCCTTTGACTTAAAAGTAATTTAGACTAAGGAATGAATAATACTTTGTAAATGTCCCTTTGTTTATAATACAAAGGGATATAGGGGGGAGCTAAAGTAAAAAAATACCGAAAATTTAGTCAACATTTCAAGTAGAGGCCGTATATTTATTTTGATCAGTAGTTACGAATAAATGAACAATATCTCAAAAATTATTACCGAGAAATGAATTATCGCGATGATTTTAACAAATCAGCCAAAAAAAAAACTTATCAATAAACACACAACAAGACAAGTAAAACATTTAAATAAAACTTGCATAAAATTTCCACTATGCTTTCAAGCTAAAACACATTGAATAGGAAAGTTATATTAGTCTCAAGGGATTCCGACCATTCCCAGCAGAGATACTACAGACATTCTGTCGGGAAAATTTTAAAGATGAGATACTCTAAACTATCTTCTCCGTCCACCTACTAACGCCATAAAGTTAATAACAAGACATTCTCGTAGACAAAAGAACATAAGTTATAGTTTATCTAGAACAAAATAATGAGATAAGTTGTTATGTACTCTTCTGAAAAGATTATATATTCTTAATTTTGTCTTCTTAATAATTTTAAGCAACAATGCTCTAGCGAATCTCTCATAACTAAATAAAATAAACAAGCCTAAAGATTTTATTTAATCTTTGAAAAGCATTTCTGTCGGAAAATTTCTAATTTGGAAATAAGAAAGTACTAATCTCAGTACTTCCGTAAGCGCGGAGGAAAACATTAATAATTAATACCCAATTAAGAAAATTAATTTTAACATAAGAAAAAAAAAGATTGAAAATTTTAACTAATAGTTGTTTAAGAGTCAGGTATGGGCATACGTGAAGAGAATTCAAAGAAGACATGCATAGTTCAAATTTGCCTTGTCAGAGGTTTGGTCTTGTTATTGGGTTGCCATTAATCAAAAAGTAATCTCCTCTCCACAGCAAGACAGCAGGGTGTCTACGTGAAGGGCCGAGCCCTCGGGATATATTGTCCCTTTACACTTTACACCCCAAGTACACCTCTATTACATTCGACTTTTCACAGCGTACACCATTTTGTCAACATCACATCTTGTAGAAAAACCCTATAGAATTTTTCAATACCCTTCAGGAGAAAAGATATTAAGAAAATCAAATTAGTTAAAGAAAATTATAATATTAGGTCTCAGACTTACATCTAATAAATTATACATGGATGTATTTAGATAGTGATGAAAATGTATTACGTCGTTTATTATAACATGTAGTATTTATGCAGAATTGTAAAGATTAAGAATTTAATATGTTAAGAAAACATTGATTTTCAAGCAGTAAAGGCCCGTTTACACTTTGATTAGTGCGAGTGTTTAGTGTTTAGTGCGAGAGTTTAGTAAATTTTGCAAGTGTTTAGTGCAAGTGTTTAGTGATTAGTGCTTAGTGATTAGTGCAAGTGATTAGGATGTCGTTATATTTTTAGGAAAATTTTATATTTTATTGAACATTTATTTTTTTTATTATTTTTTTTTTTTGTGGGAGGGGCAGTGTCAGCGATCATAGAATCCTTAAACGGAAAGATTTCCAACTCCCCTCTTTATCTACCTGTGATAGACTACATCGCTCCACGGGAAGGTGCGGTTAATATTGTAACTAAATCTTTTTCACCATTCAAAAGATTTCTAGCTTTTTAATTCAAAGAAATAAATTAATAAATTATTTGGTAATTTTCCTGGAATCGAACCCGGGTACTTTCGCATTTTAGGCGATCGCGCATCTCATTCGGCCACCGAGGCAGTTATTTTTTTTATTGTTTATTTACAATATAGTATAAATGTGAAAAGATCATAAGTAGTTTACAATTTTTACCACCATCTTCCCGTGGAGCGCTAGTGCTCTTACACCTCTAGAATACTGGAGTTGGATACCCCTGGGCAGTGTTTTGTTGATTTTTGACACATTGTGACAGTTTTTTGACCAATCAATTAAACATTTTTACTTAAAGATGTATAATTATAAAATAAAAAAAACCCTGACATCTATGTTGGAGAGGGGAGGCCTACTCGCAGATCCACTAAACAGTGCAAGTCTACTAAACAGTTAACTGTTCACTCGCAAAATTACTAAACACTAATCACTAAACACAACGCCTCCAAACGGATTTAGTGATTTTACTAAACACTTTCACTAAACACTGGCACTCGCACTAATCAAAGTGTAAAGGGGCCTTAATAGCCAAGGAGATAGCGTGCAAAAAGTGACATTTGAAGGTAAAGACATGTGTAATAACATGAAGCGAATATTTATATAAATAAATACACTCTTGCTTATCTAGATTCTTGTTACGTTCTTCAAAGCATTGTTTTGAGCCACGACAAGAAAAAATAAAAAAATAAAAGCCGCCGATTTGAATTCATGGAGATAAAAGGAGAGAAAAAATAAATACATTTACACAGTTAAAATTGTTCTTTTCTGAGTGTATTTATATTTTTAACTCATTTACTACGTATTTTAGACAACGTAACTTCAAACAACTTTGCTGGGGAATAAACATCAACGTCATGTTTGTGGTTGACAGCAGGAAAAACGGCAGCAAAATCATTTCAATACTAAGAATTTATCCCTTTAACTTTTCCTTATTATATAAATAAAGGTAAAGATGTGTCAAAAGGTAGACAACGAAATATTGTTTTGAACTTATATGAATAGGAGATTCAGAAATGGGGGGGGGGGTATATAAGGGGCTAAATCATTTATTTTTACAACAATTCAAGTTCGTCAAAACAATATTTGGATTCAAATCAAGCTTTCAATTTAAGTAGTATGAAGAGTCCTGAGATAGCGTGTAACAACTTGTCTCACTAAAATCAAGCTACAATTTTAAAGGTAAGTTAATCTTTTAAGAATATTTGGCCAGCTAAGTTCGTCTACCGGGACATAGCCTGGCAATAGGCTTTTGAAAAAAAAAAAAAAACTTGTAGAGAGTAGCAATGTCCTGTCCATTGCAGGCAAGGTTTCTCGAGTGCAGCAAAGACACTTTAAGCTCGAGTTGCACATGTACATTACATTTTTCCTACACTTAGTTTTTAATCTGTAAATAAATTTAAAATAATAGAGTGTTTGTCAACATGTATAAAAGGTTTTACAATATCAAGTAAACCAGCTGTTCTGTTTGTAGACAGTGTTGCCTTTTTTTGCCGGATTATTTTTTGCAAACTTATTTCTCATCATAACCCTTACTCATCACATTTCATTCTTTATTTTAGATTTTTTATCTTCACTTTTTATGCTTCAACATTTTTATATTTGATATATATTGTTTCAATCGTGAAGTAAGTCAAAAAAATAACCATTAGTTGTCATTGTTATTATAATTATAATTTAGATTATTAAATCTTTGTTTAGATTTAAGTTCTTTATGTTCGTAAGTTGGAACACTGGAGTGCGGTAAAGTGAAATGAGTGCGGTAAAGTAAAACGAGTGCGGTAAAGTAGTAAGTGCAGGAATCTGCTGTTTTGCGTACTATTTTGAGTGCGATAACAACTACTTTATCGGTCAACTGTAGGAAAAATATAATAAAAGGTACAACGATTGGTTTTCACTTGTATTCATTGTTGTGCTATATTTCACCTACAGAAGTCCAACATTTTATATCCCCCCCCCCCTAACGGAAGCAGGAGCTACCGAGAGATGACTCAATTTTATTATTGATCATTAATTTTATTGTTGTTAATTATATGTGTTATTTGTACCTCTGAAATCGATAATGACATAATATAGACGGCAACAGGAGAAAGATAATGTTGATAATTACGTGGGGGCAGGTAAAGCTTAGCGTTGCAGTGATGAGTTATTACTTGTACATTAATTAACTCCGGTCTGATAAGTGATTAATGAACGCCATTATCTCACTACTTCATCAAACCCAGTCTGGGTAATTACCAGTTGTGAATTTAGTTTATAATTACCTTGTCAGTTATATTGTTTTAAAACGGGTTAGATTTGATTTTTTTTTTTTTTAAATAAATTGAGTTTTTCTGTTATTGGGGTGGTGGGGGTGCGGTAAAATATATATGGTTTTAATACAATGAGTTTTTTCTATTGTTTTTTTATAGCTTAATTTGGGGGGGGAGGAGGAGGTACATTTAAATCCAAATTAAAGAGGGTTTTTTACTTGACCTAGTACCGTATCCGTTGTTGACAAAATTATCACCTGCAATAACGTTAGATCGTGTTTGACCAAGCCAGAACTTTTGGATATCCATAAAGCAGTAGTGAAAATTAACAGAAATCCTCAGCACTTCTTTATACTGTTACTCCCCTGATGAACTGAACGGAGTAACAATGTAAGGAAGGTGTGTGGGACTTTCTTCTTTAGACTGTTACTCCCCTTATAAAAACAGAAGAGTGGTATTCCTTTGTCTCAAAGTACATTGGACTAATTTCCCATTGTTTTAATAGATATTTAGTCATTGTCTTATATTTAATAGATATCTATTCAAACTTATTTATATTCCAACAACAAATAGGGGAGTAACGATCTAAAGAAGTGCCAAATTCTGACGCCACATAATTTCTCTAATCTCTTCTACTAAGCCAGACTATTTTGAATGCCCATTCCAACCTTCGATTAAGTTAACTGAACAAAAATACTTTCCTAATAAACATTTGGTATTTTTGTATCTTATGTATTTCTACTCCAGATTCTAGTTAGTTTTTTATTTGATAAGTGACCACTTTGATTTAGAGTAATATTTGAATAATTAACCTATCAAATGACAAACCTGAATTTTAGTCTAGTAACTAGTTTTGTGCTCAGGATTATGTAAATATTTCTCTCGAGTGCAGCAAAGTGCCACTTTCCGCACTAGTTGCACAAATAACTATTAACTTCCAGGCATGATTTTTCAAATTTTACACGTCATTTATTGACCATTTAGTTCTATAGTCAAAATATTGTCGGTACATTCTATAAATGAAAACCGATCAACCTCTTGTTAAATCCTAAATCCCTAGCACGAATTATGGCCTACCATCCAAATTTAATTAAAACAGGAAAGCACTTTTTGAGATATGTTGGTTCCAAAATATTGAGCAGCAAACTGCCAGACCGACACACACACATGGGCCCAAAAATGCTCCCTGGTGTCTTAAAAGGATTTCTGTCATACATTTTTTTAAACAGAGCTCTTTAAAAAACAGAGCTTTAAAAAAAAAATTATTTAGAACGATAACATAGCTTCCGTTACCTTAAGTAAGCTCAGAAACAAAAACAAAAAAATGTAAGGAATCAAAAATTTAGTAAGCTCGGAATTTTATAACATTTTTAAAAACCACTTTATTTTGGAATCAGGGAACCTCAAAACGTGTAAATCTATAAAAAAATATCAAAATCTAATTTTCGCGCCTTAAAAATACTTACTAGAGAAAGTAAAAAGGAATCCACACATTTATAAAATAGTTTTTTCATAAGATATATTAATATTATAAAATCTGTTGAACAATATTAATTCAAACTAATTTAATAGAAGTGAAGTTTTTTTTTTTTGTTTTTTTTAATGTTTTTCCCAGACGGAAAAAAAGTTTACAATATGCTTTATCTAACCTACTGATTAATAATCCATATTCTTCCCTCTTCAGGGGGGAAAGATAAAGAGTTTACTAAACGCACAAGCAATTATGTTTATTGATAACGGCAGTATCGAAGAAGAGATATCAGAGATAGCATCTCCGACAATGGAAAAAGGACGAAATACCCAGAGAATAACTCTCCCCCCCCCCCTTATTTCACAAAAAGGTCCGTTTGATAAGGAAAATGATAAGATTAACTCAAAACGATATTAGATTGTTGAGTTCAGTGTCTCCTTAAGACCTTAAGAAGATAAAACCACATTTTCTTAGCTCATCGTAACCAATAATCCTTTATTTCATGAAAGAGATGGCTTGGAATAAATCAATTACAATACGTAATAGGTTTAGTATCGAAGAAAAACAAGTTGTTTTTTCCTTTTAAAAACCTTTTATCTCCAAAAGAAAGAAAAAGTTAACTTTTCTCCCTAGTTTACTGGCAGAAAAGTTACTCATTCCATCCTATCAGGTTGTAAGTAATGAAAAATAATGGAATCATGAGAGTTCATGACTACCTCCAGTGTTGCCCTAAATAAAGCACAAGTAAGTAAGGTTGGTGCTAAATACACAATTCCATTTATTAACTTTTGTTTAATATCTAAATCTATAACGTCATCTTCACAAATGTCATGTAACCTCCTCTACGGTTATCGTGGTGATTCATTAGTAAAATAAACAAACAAGTTAAAGGTGAAATAATAATTTCTAAATGTAGATCTACTAATCTACATGTAAATACATTAGCTGACAATTCTCTTCAATGCATGACTCAGCTACCAGCTGATTCTCCCATCTGATTTAAGTATTAAAATTCATATAATTACTATCTATAATTCAATTGTAACATGATTAAACTTAACTTGGAGCGTAGGCTTCCGCGGGCAGACTCGTAATAAACAGCTTGTTTTTCCGGTGGTATCCGCGTCACGACGCGGACAGGTGGGAAAATTTTGAGGGAAACGATTTTATTGGTCCCCCATGTTGAATGCAACTTCAGAAAAAGTATGCTCTACTCTACCCCTCTTCCACAAAAAAAAAATATAACATGGCATCACTAATTGTCCCTTTTTATAACCCCAAAACTACCTCCACGTTTGTTGTTTCCCGCCTTCGATTGTGCCAACTCTAATCTTATAGACTGTATATATATAAAACTAAGAGTGACAGTGACTGACTCATCATTAATTCTCCTACTTTCCATTGACATAGAGTTCTGAAATTTGGTACATAGATAGAGTGTACCATAAATAGAAAAGTAAGGCCATTTTTAACTCGATATGTGTCCACCATATTGAATTACAGTCGCCATCTTGGATTTATTGATCAGTAATTCTCCTACTTCCCATTGTCAGAGAGATCTGAAATTTGATAAATAGATAGAGTGTACCATAAATAGAAAAGTGCGGGCGTTTTGATTTCGATATATGGCCGCCATATTGAATTATAACCGCCATCTTGGATTTAATAACTTTCTATTATCTCAGCTTCCAGTGGACCTAGAGATTTGAAATTTGGCGCATAAACTTATGGTACCGAAAGAAGAAAATAAAGACACTTTTACTTCAACATATGTCCGCCATATTAAATTATAACCGCCATCTTGAATTTAAAAAAAAACTATTATCTCAGCTTCTAGGGGACCTAGAGATCTGTAATTTGGTACACAGACCTATTATAGCTAAAGAAAAAAATAAAGGTACTTTAACTCCAACATATGGCCGCCATCTTGGATTTAATCATATACTATTATCTTAGCTTCCAGTGGATTTAAATATCTTAAATTTAATACATAGACTCATTGTAACTAAAATTGAAAATTGAAGAAAGTATAAAATAGAATAATTGAAAATGCATAAAAAAAAATAATATAGCCTAATTTAACTAAAATAGGAAATCATGAAACAATAAAGATATATTAATTATATTGTTTTAATTATTATTTACACAATGCGCCAACTTCTAGACGGATAAGGTGCGCGAAGCGCACCGATCCGGCTAGTTTACCGTATTGATTATATTATATCTAACTATTGATTTTTGTTTATTAAATACTTAAAATTTATAATTAAATGTGGGTACGTTGAAGGTAAAAAATCAATCGTCCTCGAGCGATAATTAACTACCCTTTGCATCGCCTCAGGAACCAACTTCAGGGCACAATCCTTCACTTTACTTCCTTGGTGCATAAATAATTATATTTATTCATAATTAAATAAAATAACTATTTCTAACTCCACAGAGTAACATAGATATTTTAGTGAAAAAAAAAAATAATAAAATAAATAACAATACTGTATATAATATTAATTTTTATGACCGAAGAAACAATTTTAGTAGCTTGCTGGCAAGTACTTGACGGGATTTTTGTACCTATCGTCTAAATTTAAAAACGAATAAAACTATAGACTTTTTTTTGAAAAAAAACCTAAACTTTATCCTTTTAAACACTTGAGTACTATTAAGATGTCAGTTAGGATAGGATAAATCACAGAATGCATGCATGTTATTTATAAATAACTGACTTGAAGTGATGACTACAAATTACATGCGTCAAGTAACAGATGAGTTTCAGTAGAATGGTTCCAAGGTTATAGCTATAGTTTTCTGCGTTTATCCGCAGAAACCATTGTTTATAAGAATTCCGTTTCGGTTGGAAGACCGAAATACTTTAAGGAGGATTTTAATCTCGCGGACAATTCGGAGGTATAAAGACAATGTTTAGAGTCACGGTCTGCGAACCTTGTCCACGAGTGTGTAACTAAGCTTTTATCATAATACTTGTATGAATAATAAAGATTAAGTTGAATCCAAACAAGGTGTAATATGATAAGGAAGAATTTCATTGACAGTAGTAACTTCGAGATAATAGAACATTACGCGTCGAGTGTGGAAAGTAGCATTTTGCATGATTGTGTGAAGTTTGCACCCGAGCGACAGCGAGGGTAGTAAAACCACACTAGCAAAGCAAAATGCAGTTTTCTCAGGAGCTGCGTACCGTACTTTATCTACGATTGTTGGATTTAAAAAAATAATTGTCTCATTATATAGATGAAGTTTGATCTTTTCCCGGCCTAAAATTCCAATTTTAAATTTGAAGTTCACGTTTACGTAAGCGTTACGCGTGAACGCTTGGACAGATAACGTTGTCCAACGAACTCGTCCTGGGTAAAATGAACATGTCTACCAAATTTCTTCAAAATCGGTCAAGAATTACTCAAGTTATTGTCGGACGCTTCAAAATTTGCGGACTCACAGACCGACAGCACGAGACCAAAAATGTTCCCAGATGTCTGAAACGGATTTCTGTCTTGGAATCTTTAAAATCGAAGACATAAAAGTTTTTCGTTCTCAAAAGTGAAAACAACGCTTCTGTTACCTTCGGTAAGCTCGGAAGCAGTATTTAATAAACTTCCCGTATGTAAGTTGGTATTTCTCTTTTGATCAAGATGACATTAATTCATTTGTTGTATTTTGTGCCGAATTAATTATTTCGGGAGAAAAAAAAACAAACAGAGAAAAACTCGATATAACCAGATACTTTAATTAAACAAACAGCAACATTAGTTTTGTTAAATGTAAACAAACTATCTAATCGTGCGTTAAGGTAAAGAATGGTTCTTTTTTATTGCACTAGGGCGGAAAAAAGAATCGCACTTTCTATGCATCTAAATAGATATATAATGTTTATATTTCGTATCAATCATAGATAAAGGATATTTACCTTTTTAACTCTATAATTTAGATTCTGGTAAATAAAGTTAATAAAAAAAAACCAAATTGATTTGATACTGGAAATTCTACTGTTTATAGTACAACCATAAGACAAATTTACGATAAAATAAAAGTTGATTTTCATGTCTCAATCCAAACTAGAACTTAAATTTTATTATTTACAATCAGCGATAAGAGAAAACACAAAAATCCCATTCCGTTCACGGAAAGGAAACAACTTTTAAAGTTCAGCACGACCCATGATATATAAGTTAAGACAAGTTTATACTCCTTTTTTCGATATCAGATGGAAGAAAAAAAGTGCTAGCAGAAGTTAAAAGTTACGGCAAAGAACTTAAAACCCTTCCTGCGGTGCTGCTAGCAGCAAAGATAAACCCCCAGAGTTAGCTACACGAAAGTTTCATTGTGCTGAAGTCAAATAACGTTACGTTAACTCTAAAAGGAAGGTAACCGTATCTATTTGAAGGCGATTTAGTATTTCCTCACCAACCCACTCTCACGACTAGAAAAAACAAAAAGAACTTAGCGAGAATGAAACAGGACAAAAAGAAATAATATAGAGAAATATAATAGTGATACATCGATAAGTTCAAACTAAAGAAAAAAATTATGTGTGGTGTCATAGAGCAGCTGCTATGAACGAAGTCACAACGCGTGGAAGAAAAAAGTGTATGAAATGTGGTGTCCATTAAGTATAAATTATAATAAACAACTGTATGCTAGCCAGCACACAGCGAGGGTCCGTAGGCCACACTGTATTGTTTAAGTAGTACCCTATTGATGTTTTTTTTTTTTAAAAATACTAAAAATCTTACTTTGAACCATCCTATGGGTCTGATATTTTCCAAACACACAAACAAACTTCTGATGAAGTATTTTTTGCCACTGAATCGGAAAACAACCATATAAATACATCGAAAAGACCATAACTATAAAAAACCGTATTTTGCCTATAAAAAGTAAAGTATATTTTTTTTTTCGAAATTTCTTAAAAGTGGTATCTTTACTTTTGGTCGAAGAATGTTCAGGAATTTTTCCAGATTTTTTGCACTTCACATAACCGAGATAGAGGGGAGGGGACATGTTTCACACCCACTTCAAACTTGCCTACGCTCGCCCTATCAAAGTTATAACCCAAGAATTATATATTTTTGTAATCAGACATACCTTTTCATATGATACCCCTCACGGTGTCAAAAAAAATTTACCCTTAAGTTTTTTTACCCTAACTTTTTTGAAAAATATTTTTTTTAACATGTGTGGGTAGGTACAAGACATATACATGCCAAATTTCTTAGTCATCGGACCATAGGTGCAGCCGTGAGAGCATGCGACGGACGGACAGACAGACACACGCAGGAAAATTTAAGGCCCCCTTGATTTTGCCTACGGACCCTAAAAATCACAATGCTAAGTATACGATGCGTTAACTATTTATACTTGGTGGAGTTAGAAAAGAGACAAAATTAACTAACTAACTATTTCTACTTAGGCAGAGTTAAGGCAAAATTAAAAGAAACACTTTTTTTTAATCATTGTGGCGAGCGTCTTGGAATATTGAGAAAAAAGTTAATCATGATGCGTTTATAGTTAAAGAGGATGGTGGTTACAGTGATGGAATAGGACTGTTCCCTAACCCGGCCTAATCCATTTAAAATATATCACTTCACTACTCATAAACATCTGCTTGAATCAGGTTGAAACTTTACATACCTGTTCCATTTGAGCTTTAGACGATGAGTATTAGGTTTCATTAAAGTCGTTACGTTAGAACGTAAGGTATCGGTAAAAACGTTGTTTCCTTTATTTTAAACGTTTAGGTTCACTTTAATCATTTTAGCGATCATTGAAACTTCATAGCGGTGCTGGTGTTGGTTTTACTAAAAAAAATATTTATAAAAGTTGTTTGGGTCATTGAATAGATGAAGTTAGAATTTTTTCCCGTCCTCAAATTCCAATTTTAGATTTGAAGCTTACGTTTACGCGAGAGTTACGCGCGAACGCTTGGGCGGATAACGTTGTCTAACGAACTTGTCCTGGGCAAAGGTAAAATGAACATATGTACCAAGTACTGTGACGGTCGTTTATTTCAGATTCACTCCCGGGCTATAGACGCTGTTTCGTGCCATAAGGAACTTCGTTCCAAAAATATCATGTCAAAGAAACAATTTATTAATTTATTCAATTGAAGTAATAATGCAATTTATGTTTGTATGAAGTTCGTATTCAAAGATGTAGAGGAAAAAAATCAATTATTCAAGAGTTATTTTCTGTGACCGCATCTTCTCAGAAAAAATAAAAATAAAATGTAGGTAGTTGAAGAAAAAAAACGCTATATTAATGATTGTTAGACAAGTATGTGATCACTAGATATTCAGAACTCATAATCTGATAGACGTGATTCTATATTATAAACGAGTAAATGGAAAATTCTGAATTGTTTGGTTTTATTTTATTTAAGAAATTAAAATATAAATAACTAAGCGCTTGAAGAAATTGACTCACGGAGTCATCGTAGCGTGAAAAGAAAAACAATCCGAAGGTTATACGAAAAGATATTACATATTGTGTAGTCAATACATCATCTTCTATATTATATAACGTTGAAACAGACTCAACAAACATTGTGACATACATAAAAAGTAATAATAAAGAGAGCGACAATGGGCTATGCGGGTGCAACAGTGAAGGTAAGTTTCAAGGTATAGCGCATTTCGGCGCGTACGCGTACTTATCTATGGCCTTCTTTTTAGCGGATACGCAAGAAAGATTATTTAACCCAACTTTTACAAAACCGTTTTAAAACCTGTTGGATCCATCACTTCAAGTCCTCTTTTAATTATTATTATTATTTATTTTTTTTACAACTAATGAATTAATGTCATCTTTCATCTTTATCTAAAGAGAAATACGTGCTTACATACAGGAAGTTTATTATTTTTTCTGCATTTATTATTAAAATTTAACAATCGTAGATAAAGTAAGGTACGCAACTCGTGCGAAAACGGCATTTTGCATGCGAGTGTGGAGTTTACACCCGAGCGATAGCGAGGGTAGTAAAACTACACGAGCAAAGCAAAATGCCGTTTTCGCACGAGTTGCGTACCGTACTTTATCTACGATTGTTAGATTT
>KZ651795.1:268479-280322 GCA_001010745.2 Gerris buenoi
ACAATCTGTCACGACACGTCAAAATAACATCAAATTAAAATTGTATTTGCATAAAAGTTTAGATCAATGTAGATTAAATAGTAGAAGGAAGTGCCAGTATAATACATTATACGAATTAAAAACAAAATTAATACAACTAAATTAAATTTCTACAAATGCAATATATTTCTTAATTAAATCAAATTCCTTTTGCATTATACATTTTGTGTTAAATAATAATACATTTACAAGTGATGTGAAGAAAAAAAAAATAAAACAATTGCAGGTATTTTATAAAATTATAAATACATTAATACAATCTATTACTAGCTGCTAGGGGGATAGAAGGTGTAAATACAATACGAATTAATCTATTATTGCCTGAGACACGTTTCGACCCTTGCAAAAATCATCATTAGTCTTTAATTAACAAAATCATTATTCCGTAAAATTTAAAAAAAAATTAATAATTAAATTAATAAGGATTCCTTTTTTTTAAAAAAATACGATCTTTCCGAAGGTAACGGAAGCAAACTGATCGTTCTGAAGAACAGATTTTATATGTCAGACGATCCGGCTGTGCTGTCAGTTTAGACCGAGCCTGATGGATATATTCCGGCTACCTGGACAGTCGCAATTGGCAGGACGACCGGAATATACACATATTCAGGCGACCGGCGTTTATCCGCTCTTCAGTCTAAACTGATATTCCTGTTGCTTCTAAGACGAGTAGAATAACGTTAACTTAATTATTTTTAATGTACTTGTTAATTAGGAGCCCAACTTAAAAGTTCAAAGTGTTTAGAGGTGGTTAGAGGTTATTAGAGGTGATAAGAGGTGTTTAGAAGTGATTAGAGGTAGTTAGAGATGGTTAGAGGTGGTTAAAGGGGGTTAGGGTTGGTTAAAGATGGTTAGAGGTGGTTAAGGGTGATTAGAGGTGGTTAAAGGAGGTTAGGGTTGGTTAATGGTGGTTAGAGGTTGTTAAGGGTGGTTAGGGTTGGTTAAAGGTGGTTAGATGTGGTTAAAGGTGGTTAGAGGTAGTTACAGGCAGTTAGAGATGGTTGGAGGTGAATAGAGGTGATTAGTAAGAAGTACCTTTTTTTAATTTAAATGAACTAAACGTTGCAGGTTTAATTAATGACAGATGAGTCGAGTGAGAGTGAATACGAAGATGCAGTAGAGAGTTTGGAAGACTTCTCGAATCAAGTTAGATTTCCTCGTAGAAGGAACAACCTGACAGTACCGAGCAACCAGCCAACAGAGGAACAGGATCCCATGATGAGGGAACGTGGGGATATGAGACCGCCTGAATACCTGCATGCGGTACTTTGCTCCATCTCATAATATCTCTATATATTATATAATAAAACAGATCTTAACAAACTATTATCTATTTCTCTTTCTTTTGAATAATCAAATTTGTTGTGGGACGTTCTTTACGCTTTTCATTAAATATCTTTTATAGGGTGACCCAGATTAAATGGTCAAAAAAGAATGAGCGTGTTCTATGGGTTAAATGCAACAAAAAATGTCGAGTACCTAAGCATATGGTCGATTCTCATTTGTTTTCGAGATATCGATTTATTTTGACTTTTTCGAAAAAAATCAAAAAATTTGAAAAAATGTGGTATATCTCAAAAAATAAATGAGATAGCAAAATTTTGATAATAAACAATTTTAAAGAGCATGAAAAACCCTTTCAGAATCACTCATTGGTTTTTAAAATAACAGCTTTGAACCACCTTTTTAGTCCCTTTATATTGTGACATTGCTATTATTTCTATTTTGAGTCCAAATTTCTGTAGCCTACTACTCTTAGTTGAGAAAAGCTAGACATGCGGCGAATACAGGAAAAACTTCTCCATTTTATAAGCTTTTGAATGGTATATTAAAAGTTTAAGGTCATCGGAATAGTTTTCGAGTTATCACTAATTGAATGTTGCCAGCCATGTTTTTAGGTGGTGGAAAATACATTAAAAATTTAAAGATTTTGCAGGTTAATTAAAAGAAATAAATGAGTTAACACACAAATATTTATTAAACTATTAAATCCGAATTGAAAACACTGTTAGAACATATGAAATTACATTTTTTAATTATTATTTTTTAATAATTATAGTCAAAAATCATTCTTCATAAAAATTAAAAAAATGTCCTGACTACCTATTAGAAAATATGCATGTTGTTCAATTTAATTTTCATAATTTTGTAAAAGAAAGATTTCCAGAACACATGAACGTTGTTCCATTAGCTCCGAGGAGAAACTGGAACTTTAACTTATTTTTTCCCCCTTGGACATTCTTTAGCTTTTTTCCTGAAAAAAAATCTTTTTACTTACTTAGAACTGTAGTTAATTAAGACAAATAAAGGTTCTAAAGTAAAAATAGTCTATTGTATGTGTATGTTATAATCAATGTCATAAATTACAAAATCATACATATTTTCTAATGGTAATTAAGACATTTTTTTTTTTTATTTTTATGAACAATGATTTTTGACTTTAATTATTTTTTAATAATTAAAAAATGTAATTTCACATGTTCTAAAAGTGTTTTCAGTTCGGATTTATTAGTTTAATAAATATTTGTGTGTTACCTCATTTATTTCTTTTAATTAACCTGCAAAATCTTTAAATTTTTAATGTATTTTCCACCACCTAAAAACATGGCTGGTAACATTCAATTAGTGATAACTCGAAAACTATTCGGATGACCTTAAACTTTTAATATACCATTCAAAAGATTATAAAATGGAGAAGTTTTTCCTGTATTCGCCGCATGTCTAGCGTTTCTCAACAAAGAGTAGTAGGCTACAGCAATTTGGACTTAAAATAGAAATAATAGCAATGTCACAATATAAAGGGACTAAAAAGGTGGTTCAAAGCTGTTAATTTAAAAACCAATGCGTGATTCTAAAAGGGTTTTTCATGCTCTTTAAAATTGTTTATTATCAAAATTTTGCAATCTCATTTATTTTTTGAGATATAGCACATTTTTTCAAAATTTTTGATTTTTTTTCGAAAAAGTCGAAATAAATCGATATCTCGAAAACAAATGAGAATCGACCGTATGCTTACTCGACATTTTTGTTGCATTTGACCCATAGAACACGCTCATTCTTTTTTGACCATTTAATCTGGGTCACCCTGTATAATCGAGTAGTGTCCCGACAACGGGCGACGGCAACGACTCACCTCTAAATGATTTATAACGTTAAAAATTGATGCGCCATTAGCTAGGATTGAACCAGCGACTTCCAACACATGAGGCGGGTCCTCTACCACTGAGCCACCACCTTGCACTGAAGCTACTAGCATAAAACTTACTATTTAAACACTAAATATCTATTTAAATTTTTTGACCATATTTTATTCTGCCCGTTGTCACTGGCACAACGGCTAGTAAATTATAAAATAACTACTTACACATGGTGGATTTAGAAAAGAGACAAAATTAACTGACTTAAGTAACTAACTTATTAGTACTTAGGGGAGTTAAGGAAAAATTAAAATAAGATCATTTTTTCTATCATTGATGCGAGTGTATTGCAATAAATATGAGTAGCTAGAGGGTCACTTAGGCCGGCCCCCACTCCTCGAGGCCACATATTCAATATTGAGAAAAATTTAATCACGATGAGTTGATAGTTAAAGAGAATGGTTGTAGAATAGAGCCGAATGGAGAGGGAACAGGAATGTTCCCCAACCAACACACCCCACCCAAACTCTATTTAAAATATTAGATAATGCATCACATCACTACACAAAAACTTCTAATTGTATCAGATTGAAATTTTACATGCCAGTTTAAATTGTACTTTATACGATGTGTATGAAGTTTTATTAAAATCGTTACTTTAGATCGTAAGATATCGTTAAAAGCCTTGTTTTCTCTATTTTAAACGGTAAGCTTCAATAGTGTTATCGATGTTTCATTCATTTCATTGTACGAATGAAACGATTCATTTCATTGTAACGTGCCATAAGAAACTTCATTCCAAGAATTCGAAAGATACAAAACATTCTCATGATAAACATAATTCAAATTTAAAATTGATTTCCATTTGTTACTTGTTTTGTATATTAGTGGTTACATTTAATTATTAATAAACATTTCATCAAAATTTATCATAAAAATAGTTCCTTCCCAACGGAGAATCGAACCCGATCTCATATTCAACATGTACATCAATGTTTACCATATCAGGCTGATGAATCGTACAGCTAATGGAGCGACACTCTAACCCCGAACACCTGATTTATGTTTTGATATCTGTCGCCATTTTTAAAACATCGACCTTTGACATTTTAACACTAAATAAATTTAAAACTATTTGGCCAATATTAAAAACGTTATCTTAAATAACTATAAATAACATAAAAAACAAAAATTTACATTAACAAAAGACACAAAAACTAAAAAAAACACAAAATAACAACACAACGTAACCGTCACGACAGAGAGAGAATGACGACTGGCACTGTTTACTCCCCTTCCACTTCCACTTTAGTGCATCAAGGTGGGGGGTGTTGTCGATCCGTGTAGGAACGCACGACTCGAGGGAAAACCCCACTCTACCCTACCCGAATATCTCCATCATTGTTCTAGAGTTTATACATCAACAATCAACATAAATAAACTAAATTTCGATCACATCAGCTTTAATTATCAGCAATACCCCTTTATAATCTATTATTATTTATTCATAATAAAATATATCCTCAAATAATAATTAATCTATTTATTTCGTCAACGGTTATAGTTTATTTCATTGTAATACCTCTGTATAAACAATATAGGTCTTCAGAATGAGATAATAATTATTTCAATTTCAATATCAACATCACATATATTTTATACTACATACAATTGTACTCCTAACTGCATTAATTTTAATAATGAATACAGTCGAGTTAAATTTGAAAGATGATTAAGTAACAATAATAAATAAACGAAATTAATAATAGAAGCATTATTCGTTGATAGGGTATTCAAGCTNTAATATCAGAGCTTCTAGCGGATCAAATGGTAATCAAAATGGATACATTTTTATAATTTCACACCGTAATATCCATCAACTATAGATTTGTACCATCTAAGCAGTCGGATCGTCATGCGCATGCGCAATGGATAAAAGCCATTCAAACCCGACTTGTGACAGTGTTTCCCAATCTGTTCCAACCCATGCAGAGATCGTTTGCGAACCGTTTACTGTACGGTCCAAACGATCCTCTGGCAATACTAAGTACTAGTTTGTATGACATGTAGTTGTAAAAATGCGCAGTTTTTCCAATCGCATTGTCAACAGGAACTGTAGACACACAGTTGACTCCTAACTGTGGATGTTTTTAATATAGTGCGAAGTATGGTCCTAAACGATCATTAGATAAACCTAAGATGCACTTTGTACGACAAGGGCAGTAATGTCAAGAGGAAGGTTCTCAATCTGTTAGTTCCACCACCAAGTAGTTCCATCACGGTTTCAAATAGGAGTGTTGGAACAAAAATTAAATCCATTAGAAAAATGTAAATTCATTTTCTCTTCTTCATTTAAAAACATTGAAATGTATCTAGTTACGTGAAGTTAATGCCCAAAAACACATATCCACGATTCATTTTTTTTTTTTCATGAGATGGAGAAAATTATTTAATAAAAACAAAAAACAATACTGTACCATAGTTGCAGTTGTTACAAAGTAATTGCTGTAAAATTTAAGAAACTAAAAGCTCGGGTCTCCAGGAGTAATTATATTTATGTTCAATCTACCTAAAATAAGAAGCCTCCCTTTAACCACCGTAACTTAATTATAGAAATAATTAAATGAAATAGAGCCAGTCTCATAATTAACATGATTTTAATTTAATAGCAGGGCCCCCTGGGACCGGTACTTATTGACATATAATCCCGTCTATTATGCAGTGTAATTCATCTAATGAATTGAATTCCAGCATTCACTCCAGTTGAGTTTCCAGCTGGTATTAGGTTGCCGCAGACCGCAAGCTGTTTAGTCCTCGAGTTTGGGCTCCTTTGGGTCTCCCAATGCCATCAATCCATCTCGAATTCAACAGAGGCTCGAGTCCGTCTTTTATCATTCATGATCTGATAATGATGATTGTCAAGCCTTTACAAATTGAGCCAATGATGTCATATACTAATTCAAAACGGTTTGATAACTGTCTTGAATATAATTTAATTTTTCAACTTATAAAAAAATATATTCTAGGGGTTTTCTCATATAATGAGAAAGTATTGTGATGGCGCAAACGTTTGATTTTGATGGATTTACACGTTTTCAGGTCCACTGAGTCCAAAAAAGTAGTTTTAAAAAATGCCTGTCGTCTGTGCAGACAGTCTGTGATGACTCTCAGACACCTGGAGCCTAAACTATTAGGCCCTCCGAGTCAATACATTAACAATAACACACTACGGCCATACAGCTAGTTTTGTATATTTTAAGACCTATTAGTTCTCATTATTAGCTTAACTGACCTAGGCAGCGGAATCAGCTGCGTGATAACTAATTATAATTGTCATTATATATCTAAATATGAATCTATTACAGTCGTATATGCAACATTCAGAAACAATTAACAAGTTTTGAATTTAGTTTGTAAACAAGAATATTTTCAAAACATTGTGCCAATTAACTTATTATTAATATGATAATATGTTGTAGGAATCTAGTCAAAAAACAAAAAAGTACGTATAGACATTTATTAATCAATTATATATTATTACTATGACTTATTATCCTCGAAACTGTAATTTATAAGAGTATTATTATCAATATAAAAAGAGTTTTGTAAGTATCGATCGGATAAAAGTGGATGAAAATATGATAAGATTTGCCGGACAAGCAGAGATTTGTCGAGAAAAGTGTGGCAAACAATAACAGTCGCTTTGCCAAATTATCCAGTTTGAAATCTGGCCAAACAAAACAAGTATTTTCTAGTTCAACTCTGATTCTCATAATAAAGATTATTTAAGCTCACTAAAATCATACTTGAACTAGTCTTACCAATGTTAACATCGATAGGTTTTAGTACTGGAGTACAGAACAATTTCCGTCACGCAAAAAACGTCATGCAAAATGTGACTCTCTTCAATATCGTGCTAGGAAGTTAGAATATAATAGGAGGTAGATTGGTTTTCACTTGTATTCATTGTAGAACTATATTTCGTCGACAGAAGTTCTAAAATAATATCAGAGCTTCTAGCGGATCAAATGGTAATCAAAATGGATACATTTTTATAATTTCACACCGTAATATCCATCAACTATAGATTTGTACCATCTAAGCAGTCGGATCGTCATGCGCATGCGCAATGGATAAAAGCCATTNAATAATATGGATGTTCAATGTTTACATGACGCTGAAGTGTGGCCAGTGACTCCGCTTTTTTTTAATTAAAGATCTACTAATCATTGAACTTATTTAACAGAATTAACAAATATAAACAAATTATTTTATAATTAAATCGTTTATTTATTAAATATTACATATTAAACTATAATATGATGTTATAAGATAGAGATAATAGTATATAAACTGTTCTTGCCAAAAGAGGTTATGGCACGCAGTGGTAAACACTGTTACTTTCTCTGCCTAGGCAGAGAAAGAATTTTCCTGACTGTTTTAACTACTTTCCTGCCTGTTTTTAATATTTTAATGACAAATCAGCGAAATTGTACTTTCCAGCCTAAAAACAGTTAAGTAATGTTTAATTTTGCTGCCGCGAGTAGATAAATAAATATATGTTGTAGCTGCTATTGAGAGTAACAGTCAATGTTAATGTCTGGCCAAACTACAGTAGGATTAGCAACTACTGTTCTCTACAGACTGTTCTCTACAGACTGGGCTATTAATTGTTTTAGATAAGAGTCAAATGTTGATTGGTGCTTAAATCTGGGTTTTGGCATTTATACATACGTGTTTTGTGCCTAGACCTTAGACTCTCGTTGATTGTAATGTTTGTCTGAGTTGTTTTGGACCTATTTTCTTTTCTTTTGCTGACAATCTGCAATTATAAATACATAATAGTATACAATGAGTAGAGAAAAAAGGCCAAAAAGTGTCTGGAATTAAATTGGCCTAATGATATAGGCATTAAAACATATTCTATAGGTAATGTATATAATAAATTTACGTATTATCATCAAAAGAGAGGGGTATAAAAGTGGAAATTATAAGAATTTATGGAGTAGTGTAAATTGGCTCTTTCGCAGGACATAAATCGTAATAAAAACATTAACAAAAAAGAGATATTTAAAAAAAAAAACTCCTCCGGAAAAAAAGTTGAACTCATTTATCACGGACACAAACCTAAACCAGATTTCAGGTAACAAAAAACTCAAAATTAATCACATGTGAGAGAGAGAATATAAAAGTTTTCGTAAACGGAAGCACACAAAAACCCTTTTCATTCCACGTCTACTAAAGTGTTAGAATAACACAAGTGGTAAATCAGCGTCAAATATAAGTGCAAATATACAATAGAAAAAAAAAACCCACTTGAGTATATTTCTGGGTACTTTTTATTTATCTTGGGCCTAGCCACTTCACACGCTTCTCGCCTTCAAATCTTTATTTCATACATTATAACACGTGCATAGATATAGATATCACTTTATCAATATCATAACGTCATAGAAAAAAAGGATGTGTGCTACGTTAAAATATTGACTCACATTGGAAGAGTTCTTAAATCCTATATTTATGTAAACAAAGATTACTTAAGATTTGTTTTCATACAAAAACTAACAACAAAACACAATAATATTATATTTTTTGTTGTCGAAAAATAGTAAATCCGTAGGGCGTTGGTTCAAATCCGGCCCAAAGGACCAATTTAATATGATCTCCTCACACTAAATACTACACTACGTATTATAAGAAAGTATCCCTTTAAAAAATTCAATACATTTTTTCAAGAACACTTAAAAACTGTCACAAAAAAACAAACGACATAATCAAAACCATTACAGCATAGAATATATACGTACAAGCCGCTTGTTATCATTTTGAGATCGATGTGATAACACTAATCAACTGATAACAAATAAACAAAAGGTACCACAGCAGGAAGTAAAACTCTAAACAAAACAGAAATTATAAATAAGACTATTAATTAGTCAAGTAATTGTTAATTTAATTG
Organism: Gerris buenoi; assembly: GCA_001010745.2. Classification (NCBI taxonomy): domain Eukaryota; kingdom Metazoa; phylum Arthropoda; class Insecta; order Hemiptera; family Gerridae; genus Gerris; species Gerris buenoi. The sequence continues at coordinate 277,615 of KZ651795.1, forward strand.
GTTTTTGTTAAAAACGTTTTATTCTTTATTAATTGATGCTGCAACACTCAACAAATTTTCCTATTTATACCACGTGACTTGTATATCTAATACCGCATTTACACATTCGCGCTCGTGACTCGCCTCGCGGTTCGCCGGAAGTCGTAGTCTAATTTTTCCACTCGTCCCCACAACGCGAATGGCCATTTACACATTCGCGCTCGCGACTCGCCTCGTGCTTCGCCGGAACTCTCTATTAATTCAACTACTAACGCAATCAATGGCAATTAGTACACACAATAAAATCACACTGGTGGAAGTTTATATAAAATAAGTTATATATAACTTTATGAAAAGTTTTTTCTTATTTATATATATATATATACATATATAAACTTTATGTAAGTTTATATATACTTTTATATTAGTTATATATAAACTATATGAAGTTTTATATTAGTTATTATATAAACTTTATATAAAGTTTTATATTATTTATTATATAAACTTTATATAAAGTTTTATATTATTTATATATTAACTTTATATAGTTTTATATACTTTTATATTAGATATATAAAGTTAGTATTAGTGATATCTAAACTATATAAAGTTGTATATTAGTTATATAAACACTATATAAAGTTTTATATTATTTATATACGTACAAACTTTATTTAAAGTTTTATATTAGTTATATATAAACTTTATATAAATTTGTATATACGTTTTGTATTAGTTAGATATATAAACTTTGTATTAAGTTTATAGATAATTTTGATATAACTTTATTTATTTTTTAACAGAGTGTTTTGATTTATGTGTACTTAATATCACTTCATTATATTTTATTACCAAAAAATATCAGTCAATTCAACCAATTAATTACAGAAGCATTAATCTATATTTTATTTTTGTACTTTCATATTATACTTATATTATAAAAAATATAGTGGGTGTTAGGGTCCTAAATAGCTGGTTCACCGTGGTACATTTCCAAAAAAAATTATCCATTCCATTCTCCGATTAAAAAGAAAAAAGTAAAAAAACAAACAAAAAACACGTGATAAAGAGAAGGACTCGTTGTGAAATGAACAGCGAGTGTGTAAACACTGAGTTCGCCTCGCCTCCCGACTCGTTGCAACCCTAGACTTCCAGGAATTTCCCTTTGACTCGCGCTAGAGAGACCGCTCCTGACGCGATCGCTACGAGTCGCGAGGCGATTGACGAGGCGAATGACGAGTGAGTCGTTTACACAATCGCCTCGCGGCTCGCCTCGCGCCTCGCCTCGTCAATCGTGCGAATGTGTAAATGCGGCATAAAACAAAAACTTTGTTGTCCTTAAAATTTGTTTATTTTGTTCCGGTTAATTTCCTCTTCCAATCTGCTCTACCTACCTGTTTTGTTCTATTTCTTTTCACAGAAAAAACAAATGATTTAAAGTCAGGGTGGCCTCAGCTGTTTTTCACTGAATTATTAGACTTTTCAATGAATACACTTTTTTAAAAATTATTTTTGGATGGAACTTTTTCTTAACTTTTGAAAAGCTTTTCCTGCCCAATTTTTTTTTTCTTTTAAAAACTCCACTTTCTTGCTTTTTATTCCTCTTTTTTCCTCTTTAAATAAATAATTGTGATTCTGGCATAATAATGCTTCTTTCCATTTTTTTAAAGGTACCATTTTTTACCGAAATAAGCCCCCCCCACCACCCTTATTTTTTTTTTAAAAGAATACCCGAGTTCTAAGACTATCCCTTAAATACTAAATTAAAAAAACAACTTTTTATTTATTTAAAAGATTGGGCCCCTTTTCATAACACACCATTCTCACTAAGCGTAAAACTCATTTAAGATTTAAGCAATTTCATTTTGTCTGTCTTTACATTTTTTCCCTCGTTCTATTTTTTTCATTATCGTTTTTTTAAGTTTAATGAGGTAAAAAAAGAATGATATGACCTTCTTAATTTGATAGTTTCTCGTTCTTTTGTATGTGAAAATTGTCTTCCCACTTCCGATCTTACATTATAAGGCTCCCGCAGACGACCGACTTTTTGTCGGCCGACAAAAAGTCGGTAGAAGACGGTGCGAATAGAAACAATAGAAACAGGTGGAAACCCGCACGCGGCCGACAAAAAACGGCCTAACTTTACCTGTTTCTATTGTTTCTATTCGTCCGTTTCCTACCGACTTTTTTTCGGCCGACAAAAAGTCGGTCGTCGGCGGGGGCCTTAGACAGAAGAAAAATATATAATAATAATACAGTATGTTCAACAAATTCTGTTTCTGTGAATAACGAAAAAACTACTACCATTAAAACGACATAATTCTAGTTTGACAATACCATTGTTAATTCCAAATCAAATTGGTCACTTATCAAATGACAAACTAAAATTTCAAACAGAATATAAAAATAGACTGCCAATTAGTGTGGCGGCTGGTACCGAAGTGCGCCAGCCCCTCTTAGGATTAGAAAAAGGTGACGGTCGAAGTGCGCCAGCCTCTTATTCAAAGGGTCTGAAGGGTGAGGCCAGGTAAGGCCGGGTTATCCCTTCTTTCACCTTGTCTAAACCCAAAGAATTTTGCTTTGTAGGGGAACGGAAATTGGAATCCAACAAACTACAAAATTAGGGACTAAGTTGAAATCTATCACTACCGAATGGATTATAGCAGTTCTGTAATCTTTATCTGTTGCCTGCATACTAAATATTGATAGGGTATGAGCTTCTTAAC
>KZ651795.1:313905-325035 GCA_001010745.2 Gerris buenoi
GTCTCGATTCACAGTGTCTCGTATATTTCTGCTGTTCAAAAAACTGCGCTGCTCCTTTTAATTTTAAAATTAGAGCAAGATAGCACATAATAAAATCATACACATGATACGTAAATTTATTGACTCTCATTCTATATAATACGGATTTATATAAAACACGGATATAAGAAAGAATATAATATGCAATATTTTATTATAATTACTTAGGTTGTTTATCGTAGATTTAATAACAGTACTAAAGAGAATCTAATTGTAGCTTCTCTGATCACCTGTATCATATTATGCACGGTGCGGTATTAAAACCACTGTGAGTGAAGGTTGTAAACGATCTTGTAACTGAAAACTCTTTTTAATGGTTCTTACTTATATCCTCTTCTAACCATAAAAAATAAATATATAATTTACTAAAAAACATTTAAATTAACAAATACACGTATAGAATTTCATTAGTTTATTACAGAGTTAAAAGAAATCAACATGAGAATTCTAAAATTTTTTTTTTTTTTTTTTTTTTTTTTCTAAATGTGAAACATGTGTAAGATGTGTATAAATCTTTTTTAAATTAAAATCCACTCACATGTATAGTGATGTTTTTAAAATACTTTTAAATATTTATTATACCGACTCATGTGACATGGAATGATCATAAGGTAATTTTTTAATTAATTTTGTAAATTTAAATGTAATTTTATTTATTTTTTTATTTTTTAAACATAAAAATGTACTGTTGACTTTATTTAATTTAATATTAAATAAAATTTGTTCTGTGTTAACTTTAATTCAATTATCAATTTTTTTATATAAACATTTTTTTTTAATGTAGTTAATTAATCTATTAATGTCAAAAATTTGCTTATATGTTATAGCCTGAAGAAACCCCAATGTGTGAGGGCGAAATATAGCAAAATATAAAAAAGGAAAAGTTTAGTTTTATGTTTATGATATAAAAAAAACCTTTCCAAAAAAAACCCCTATACAAGGCCAACAAAAAATTTTCAATGAGAGAAAATTGTTGATAACAGTTAAATTAAACAAGCAGCAAATTCGTTTTGTTAAATGTAAACAAACTCGCTAATCGTGCGTTAAGGTGAAGACTTCTTCTTTTTTACCGCCCTAGGGTGGAAAAAAGAGGAATTCTTCAGAATTATGTGACGCACATACCCAATGTATCCAAGTACGTAAAGAATCACTTTCTACGCATCTAAACAGAGATACAATGTTTATATTTCGTATCAATCGTAGATAAACTNTTCTTCTTTTTTACCGCCCTAGGGTGGAAAAAAGAGGAATTCTTCAGAATTATGTGACGCACATACCCAATGTATCCAAGTACGTAAAGAATCACTTTCTACGCATCTAAACAGAGATACAATGTTTATATTTCGTATCAATCGTAGATAAACTTCTTTAACCGTAATTCGAACTAAACTAAAACTACACACATGTATAATTACAGGAACGATGTTATAAAAATCATAATAAAACAAAAAGATAAGATTATTTCACCTGATATTTCATAGCATTCAATGCCCATTAAGTTAAATTTAAATTCTCCTTATTCTACGATAACAGAAAAAACCCCTGAATAGATTGCAACGAAATCAGTTATCTTATTATTATTATTGGTTAATTGTTATTGTTCTTGTTTAATTATTCATTGTTCAATTCTATGATAGAATTTTTTTTGATAAGATAACAGAATAAAACAACATTACAACTACACAATTAATTTTATGTGTAAGCATTAAGAGATTAAGCAGGTGTTCGACACAATTGAGTTAGCAAGGAGTAATGTAATATAGGAATTAAACTTGTTCGAAGCTGTTTTACAGATACGGATATAAGTTCTTATACCTATACTATGGATGTTACAACGCTTAGACAAAGTTTATTTCCTTGTTGTAGTATTTGCTCTTTTTTTAAATTCTTTATCAATTAGTGTGGCACATAGCTTCCTCAGGTCCCATTTCCTATACTATAATAATTTTACGCTTTTTGCTCAACCTATTTTTGTCAAATTTATTTAAATTTCCTCCGTTTATCAAATGTCAAAATTGTTTTTAACATATAAATTCAAGCATCAATATAGCCAAATGTAAAGAGCGCAGGGGGTTGAAATTAATCTTAGGCTATTCTTCAGACTATTTTCGATAAAAGCTTCAAAAAAATCAGATAAGTAGATTGAAAGCTACAGGGGAAAATAAATTTATATTTGTACGCATATGGAAGAGGAAATAGGCGCAGAAGGATGAAACTTTTAAGGGACTAACAATATGCTACTTATAAACAACTAGCCGTTAGGCCCGCGGTAATGGGCAGAATAATAAATATGGTTGAGAAAAAGAGCTGAGAGATAATTAGTTATAATTAAAATAGATATTTAAAGAGATATTTACTGTTTAAATAGTAAGTTTTATGCAGTTATAATTAAAACATTTAAATAGGAAGTTTTGTGCTCCGATATCCGTTACATAGGTATGGCGCAAATGGTTTAGTATCTGGCTTACTCCCAGTAGCCCCGGGTTCGATCCCAGCTTATGGCACATCAATTTTTAACGTTATAAATCATTTAGAGGTGAGTCGTTGTTGTCGTTGTCGTTGTTGGGACACTACTCAATTATATAAAAGATCATACAAATTTCATTAAAATTGTACAAGTATTTTTTTTAAGATATGAGTATGTTGGTTCACAAAAATTGAGTGACAGACAGACACGGAATCAAAAAAAAATCCCTGATTCTAAAACGAATTCCTGTCTTGTAATTTGACATAACATTTTTTTGCTCTCCAGAACTATTACATAACCGTTATCTTCGGTAAAGCTCGGAAGCAAAAAACTAAAAGCACGATTTTTCGAACAATATTATCGAAAGATAAATATTAAAATTAAATGAGTCTATTTCTTTGTTAACAAAGTAATAATTATTGTCATTAAAAGCCTGTAGGAGTAATTAGAGTATAACGGGTAAATCAATTTATTAAGTTATTTAGCTACCTATTAAAAAATCATGTGATCGTATCATTGCAACTTACAAAGGTTATAAGTTGTCTAACTAAACCAAAGTTTCGATTAAAACCATTCGCAAACTGATTATTTGAAATCAGAGACATAGAAAAAAAAAATCATTCTTCGTAATGACCACAAAGCTTCCAATTTAGTAAACTCGAAAAAAAAAATCCGAAAATAAAATAAATATGAGAACTTGAAATAACATAAAAAAAATAAAATAAATAAAGGTCATAGAGTTCAAACATTGTATTATTTATTGCTATTTTGTATTAACATTTTTCGCAATATATCCAAATACAGAAAAATAATTTCTTGAAAGTATTTCCAGGTAAAAAAACGTGATATCTTTACAATGACCTACATGACATATTTTCAATGGGACAGAGTTGTACCTTTAAGTCCTCTATTAGATATAAGTTAGAAGAAACAATAATGTACATATAATACACAAAAATCAAATTATAATACTTTGTATTTCTTAAGGCAAGATCACCTCGTCGTGCGTTTAATAAATCGTAAAAAAATACATATGAGCTGAACAGACGTTCAGGTCATGCGAAGGAATACATTGCGAACAATACATTATGATCTAGAGAAGTTCATATAAGGTTCTTGACATTAGGAATTGGTCTGGGCAAGTGACGACCTTTCGGAATAATGCAATACTACTTCACCATGCACTATAAAACCTGTCTAGGGCTTTTTCTTTCCTTTATTATTTTTTATTTTTTCCTTCCTTTTACAGCTCCGTCCAAAATTTGAGTCCGGCATGTAAATTTTGAACACTTTAAATTAATAAAAAAATAATGTGTGTGCTAGTGTGGCAAATGCCTTCATCCCGACCTATCAAGCGAGTATATTAATGATGATTAGCTTTAAAACCCATTATTTGTATAATTTATTTAAATTTCGTAGGTAGGCATCCTTATTTTTAAAAATCTTTCAAAATTGTTGTGTTAACGTACATCAGTAAAAGAATCAATTTAACAATATTTAAAGTGCGCAGGCGCAGATGGTTAAAACTAATATTGGACCATTTTTGGCATACTTTAGACAAACAATCTACATTTCGTATAATCGGATACGTAATTTTGAAGATATAGGTGGTAAAAAAAAATTTTGCGCATAGGGAAGAAAAGTAGAGGGTGAAAACTTAAATAGGACCAACATTAGTTCTAATTATGACCTATCCATCCAAATTTTATTAGAAACGTTTTTTTCTATAACTTCTGCAACTACAATACGTTATTGTCACAAGAAATAAAGATAAGTTAATATATGGCTTGAGACGTCTTGATGCAAGGAACTAGCCAGTAATAGCAATGTGTAATTTAGAGAAATAAATTTAATTCGTTAAATTAAAATAAATATAATTAGTTGTCTAAGAGGTCACATGACTACTGACTCTTCAGGCGTCTAGGAGGGTTGTTAGGAGTGGACCGGGAAAACAGATTTGTGGACTAGACTAGAGGATTGGAATGGTCAGAAAGAGAAGCATGGAAGGATTTGTATAAGGAGGCCAATTTACGACCAATGGGTACTGTGAGGTCATTATGAAAGACTAAATTTGAAACGTAGAAAGGGACGTCAGCCTATTTCTTAGGATTATATTTCCCTAAGGATAATAGTATTGTTCTATTTTTCATAGGATCTTGGTTTAGAGAGATTGGATACGATAGGAATTGGAAGGTTAGGTGTTAACATAATATTATGTTTATTATTATTACATTTATTATTATGTTAACATAATAACATATGTTATTATGCATGCATACATATTATATCAATGCAGGTTTTATCATGGTGTTGTAGATACTTTGTTTTGCATGTTGAGCTCAAATGTGTTGTGTAAGAGTTTATAGGGTGTATTGCATGTTTGGTGTGATGTGCCCAATGTGCCATGTTAAACAACGATCTAAGTATAGCCCCAGGTAGCGGACTGAACTGGAATGATGAATAGGGATTTGGGTTACCGGTTCACTAATTTATAAGATACTAGCCGTTAGGCCCGCGGTAACGGGCAGAATAATATATATGGTTTAGAAAAAGAGCTGAGAGATAATTAGTTATAATTGAAATAGATATTTAAAGAGATATTTACTGTTTAAATAGTAAGTTTTATGCAGTTATAGGTAATTAAAATTAAAACATTTAAATAGGAAGTTTTGTGCTCCGATATTCGTTATATATGTATGGCGCAAATGGTTTATTATCTGGCTTACATCCAGTAGCCCCGGGTTCGATACCAGCTTATGGCGCATCAATTTTTAACGTTATAAATAATTTAGAGGTGAGTTGTTGTTGTCGTCGTCGTTAGGACACTACTCGATTATATAAAAGATCGTGAAATCAAACATATTGATTGACAAACTTGACGTATCAAAAACGTCCCTTGTTGCCTAAAACGAATTTCTGTACAGGAATTCGTGAAATCGAAATTAATTAGAATTTGTTTAATTCGCTTATCAAAACGATTTAAATGCTACCGTTACCTTCGGTAGGCTCAGAAAAAATAAATATTTCCGAATAACAGAATCGGATCAATGTTTACATAGACCCAAGAGGCAATTTATCTATTGTAGCCAGAATCTCCTAATAAAGTTTGGAATTGTATGTTTGGGTCATCTTGAATGCAATTCTAAAAATAAAAAAATTTTGACGTGTTTTCATTTTATTTAATTTACAAAAGAAAAAATTAAAAAAGATATTTACTCATAAATATTAGAGAAAAAAAAATCGGTTCGATTAATCGAGCAAAACCTTAACATAATTATAGACTACAGACTATAATGACACTGGAGAGCTAAAAACGTGAAAATTAATCGAAATCAAATTTTTGTGGAATCACAATACATTCTCTTCATATATAATACGTATATGAGAAAGTAATATCAAAACGAATATATTGTAATATCTATATTACAATTTAATCTAACTCAACCTTAAAATAACTCATATTTACCACAAAAAAAACAACAAAAAACGTCTTTTTCATTTACGTAAATTTGTTTTAATCATAAAAGTAATTGCGTCAATGAAAATTATTTGTTAAAAAAATAAATAAAAATAAGGATTATTTTTTTTTTAAAAAAATGAGGATTAAAATAAAACACATATACGCATGCAATAAAAACATTTGCTCTAGATGTGGAAACATTAATATTTTTATTGCCTGGATATTTCTTTGTAGTCTTCAAACCTGTATAAATAATACAGTATGAAAGCTTTGCATTTACAGCACAACGCACTAAATCTCGCCATATAAGTAACATAAAGCTTTAAAATCCCGCCTTATCATAAAAAAAAACCAAAAACAAACGTAAATAAATACATTAAATGAAATTAGATATGGAGTTAAACTAAAGCAATATAATGCCCGCACACATACACACAAATTAAACATATGTGTATACATATATATATTTTTGAGCATCTTTATAGAAGAACTATTAACTAAATTCTTAACAAATGAAAAATAATTTCTTTGACAATAAAACTATATTTTTTTAAGGCGGAAATGAGTAAACTCATACCCTTTCATGGAACACTACTAATTAAAACTAAATTGGTTTTTTTCGCAGTAAAAAAAAGTAACATAGTAACAAACTTTAAATTTTTGTGCTGGGTACATTCAGAGAACAGGTGCGTTACAAACAGACAGACTAACAAGCGTAGAATGTATTATAAGGGTCTTTGTTACAGACTGACAGAAAAGTGCAGGAATATATAAGGGTCCTAGTTACAGACACAGTCAGACAGAAAAGTGCAGGAATATATAAGGGCCCTAGTTACAGACACAGACAGACAGAAAAGTGCAGGAATGTATAAGGGCCCTAGTTACAGACAGACAGACATAGGCAGGGATGTATGAGTTTTTCTTTACGGACGCTAAAAATTAATTTCACCATCGACAATTAAATCTTGGATTCATCTGTATAGACCGCAATACATTCACTACTGAGTTAAAACGCAGAAATAATTTTCACACGTTTGCATACGTACATTGTTTCTCACGTTCGGCAAATAAATCATAAATAGCGAAGTTTATGTTTAACAGTATTTCTTCTCTTATTAAAAATAATAATGATTTTCCGAGAGTATTAGAACCATCTTATTATTTATTAAATTTTAGAAATATATATTTCGAAAGCAAATTATCTCTTGACCATGGGTTGATGGTTTTGAAGTACAATGGGATGATAGGGACTGGACTGTAGGATTGGAGTGATTAGTTAGATATTCATGGAATTTATTATTTATTCGTGGTAGAAGAAGGGGTGGAGGGGAGACGTGTCTTGAACGAAGGGAATTTAGGTCGTTGCGAAAGCGTAGTTGGAAATATGGGATGAGAACTTTGTAATTTTGCGAGAGATCTTCAACTAGGAGAGGGAATCTTCTGGGAGAATTAGATCGCTTGATGCTACCACAGATAATAAATTCCACAGGTAGAAGTTGGATTTTAAGATTTAGACGAAAGATAAAGTGTTGGTAAGAAAGGGGAATGGAGGATAGCAAAGATCGTTTGTCTATGTCTCAAAAGAAGTTCTGTAACATCCCTTATCAAACTAACGAGAACTTATAACTGTCGATTCTTTGATTGTTTGGGAGTTTTCAAACGCAATTATCTAAACTGAAAGAAATAGAAAAATACGAGGGTAAAATGAGCTCAAGTCTACATTAAGGACAATGAAGAAGAACAATAAAATAGAAACTGGTAGCGAATACGAGTAAAATAGATAAGAAATGAACAAAAACCGACAGAGTTTGTGAGTTTGTTCGATTAAAGGCCAAAGTGATATAGAAGGTTTGAAGCAAAGAAATGAAAAAAACAAAAGAGGATATGAGAAAGAGTAAGTTAAAATAATATTGTTACTCATTGAAAAAAGCAAAAATATATATTTTACTCTGGTAATAATCAACTAGGTCCAGGTTAACCTGTATTAAAATACTTTTTCCTACAGTTGACCGGTAAAGTGGTTGTTATCGCACTCAAAATAGTACGCAAAACTGCAGATTCCTGCACTTATTACTTTACCGCACTCCAGTGTTCCAACTTACGAACATAAAGAACTTAAATCTAAACAAAGATTTAATAATCTAAATTATAATTATAATAACAATGACAACTAATGGTTATTTTTTTACTAACTTCACGATTTAAACAATATAAATCAAATATAAAAATGTTGAAGTATAAAAAGTGAAGATAAAAAATCTAAAATAAAGAATGAAATGTGATGAGTAAGGGTTATGATGAAAAATAAGTTGGCAAAAAATAATCCGGCAAAAAAAGGCAGCACTGTCCACTGTCTATAAACAGAACAGCTGGTTTACTTGATATTGAAAAACCTTTTATCCATGTTAACAAACACTCTATTATTTTCAATTTATTTACAGATTAAAAACTAACTAGGAAAAATGTAATGTGCAACTCGAGCTTAAAGTGTCTTTGCTGCACTCGAGAAACCTTTCCGCCCTTCGCCTTCGGCTCAGGCGTAAATATTTCTCTCGAGTGCAGCAAAGTGCCACTTTCCGCCCTAGTTGCACAAATAACTATTATCTACGATTGATGCGAAATATAAACATTGTGTCTCTGTTTAGATGCGTAGAAAGTGATTCTTTACGTACTTGTATTCATTGCGCATGCGCGTCTCATAAACCTGATGAACCTTTACGCACGATTAGTGAGTTTGTTTACATTTAACAAAACTAATTTGATGTTTGTTTAATAAAAGTAACTGTTTACATCGAGATTTTAGTGAAAAATAATGAGTAATTTGTGATTATGACAAAAATGAGGAGATTAATAACGCCTCCCAAAATAATTAATTCGGCACAAAATACACCTAATAAATTAATTTCATCTTTATCTAAAAAGAAATACGAACTTACATAGAGGATTTTTTTTTTCTGTATTTATTATTAAAATCCAACAATCGTAGATTAGCTTCCACTACTGGAAGCATCTTTAGGGATGTGATGCATCGTGATATTTATTTGAAGCAAAAAGACACACTGTTGTTGCTTCAAGTAAACATCAAGATGCACCACATCCCTGAAGATGCTTCCAGTAGTGGAAGTTAAACGTCGGATATGAACATGAAACCCTTCGTGACGCGGATTTCACCGGAAAACCAAGCTTTTTAAAATTTATTGTGTACTATTTTTAAAAGATTTATTCACAATAAAATAAAGGATATAGACTTAACTTCAAAAAGTATTGCAGCTATATTCGTATCCAATTATCGAATATTTTAACATAGATAATGCTATAAATAGGTTTTGGAGGTAGAAAAAAATGTCCGTCAAGCAAAAAAAAAAGACTTCTAAACATCGTGCTAGGACTTGAGGATTAAGTCGATAGGATTTCATTTATAGTACAATATTTTGACGACTGGCGGGCTAAAGTTCCAAATAAACGACATAAAATGTAACTCTCTTAAATATTATGCCAGGATGTTAGAATATAATAAGAGGTAGATTGGTTTTTAATAGTATTCATTGTAGTACTATATTTCGCCGATAGAAGTCTCTTTATAGTTTCTAAATTTTATATAAAATGATATCAGAGCTCCTAGCGGATCAAATGGTAATCAAAATGGATTAATGTTTCATAATTTCGAATCTTAAAGATGCATCTACTATATCAATTAAACAAATGAAATACTGATTTTCTCCACTTCATGGAAAAACATTAAAATGTCCATATTATGTGAATTCAATGCCCAAAAGCATATCCATATGAATCAATGTTTTTCCATGAAATGTAGTGAATGAGTTTTATGAACAACAATGTCCTAATATTGTAAGAAAATCAATTTTAACAAAATAATATCAAGAAATTACTTATCATAGTATTTTTATGATGTCCATAAATCCCAATTTTAGCTAGATATAGCATAAATATAACCCAAGCCACTACAACTGTGTGCGAACACGTTGGTCAGTAGCAGCTTGGCTGATTCAGCGGAAACACCCAGCACAAGCTTGAAAGTTTTCTTGTGTTTTATAATTGATCGTCTTTTAATCTGGGTTTTAATCTTTAATCTTTATACAGCTGATGCACAACCTAACCCCCATGTAATCCATTATATATATATGGGTGTAAGCCCTTTGGTAACCCTAGAACTTCCCCAGCTGTTGCTCCACAGAGGAAGTTAGTAATCCTATAAGCCTGTTGCATTCACGCATTTAAAAGATTACTATTACAAGGTAACAACCAAGTAATGCTCTATTTTTAGTTTAGTTATAGCTGCATACTTGTATCGATATTTATATATTTTTTTAATGTTTAGCCTAGTCTAAATTTTTTATGTCTATTCTATTTATTCATTAGCTCTACTTGCATACAAATATTTTTGGAACGAAGTTCCTTAGGGCACGCTCTGGAGCCCGGGAGTGAGTCCGAAAAAACCGACCAAAATCATTGTCACAAAATAACCGTCACGCAAAATCCGTCACGAAATCAACAGATGACGATAACTTGAGTAAAAGATCCTAGAGTTAGATGAAATTTGGTACACATGTTCATTTTATCAATGCCCAAGCTGAGTTCGTCGGAAAACATTATCCGCCCAAGCGTTCACGCGCAACGCTCGCGCAAACGTAAGCTTCAAAAGTCGGGAATAAGTGTTATTAAGGAAACCTGTTACTTAACTTGTTTTGATTATTTTTGTTATATATGTCAAAAATGACACTTTGTTTTTTAAATAACTAAAATATAATCATGTAAAATTTCACCCTGAACAAGCAGAAGCTGTAGAGTAGGGAAGAGATATATTTTATAATAGTTTACATTAATTGGCCTGATAGGTAGAAAACAGTCCTATTTCAATCCAAACTCCTTTAACAAATATACTCTTTCACTATAAACTCATTATGATAAACTTTTTAGGGTTTCGAGGTCGTCCTAGAAACCCTTATGCTTTTGGTAGTTCGTCCGTCCGTCTGTCGCAACTTGGATTATATCTCCCAACCTACTGACGCTATGGACTTGAAATTTGGTATATAAGTTAAACTTTTTTGCCCAAAAACAGAAAACCTATTGCGAACTTTAACACTCCAAATTTCTGCGATCTGCGATCAATTGCGATCACCGCGCAATATTTTACATTTTTTGT